>CM068368.1:381241040-381553012 GCA_034769895.1 Magicicada septendecula
ATGTGAGGAGTTAATATTAAAAAAAAGAATACCAGAAATGGAAAGCTATTCTATAAAAGATAGAAAGTTCTGATTTGATTTTTAGAATCAAGCAAACAACTTAGAAACTACCGCTAAAGCTCTCTTGAACGTACGTCACGGAATATTATCTGTACAATGGGGTCTGTTGGAGAGAGCTCAAAACAACTTAGAGAAAGGAAAATAGTAAAAACAGGCATTGATAAGTCTAAAGATATTGAAATTCACTCTTATTTCAGTACCTGAGTGACTACAAACTTGTTAAATATCTCCTGTAATTTGAACACATTTACGCACGCACACACGCATGCACGCACGCACACACACACACACACACACACACACACACACACACACACACACACACACACACACACACACACACACACACACACACACACACACACAATGCCTTGAAGTTATTAATTTTTGTATATGGTAAGACCATATATGAATTCATATGTACAGGTCAAAATTTGAGTATGTTATGATACCAAAGATCATTAAAAGACCAAACACTTGGGTTTCTGGTCTCTGTTGTATGTAACACTATATTTCCAATTAGCATTGTTGCTTCACTATTACAGCCCATATTCTGTTTATCTGAAACTAATACAGTACTCTTCTATACACATACAGCACTTACAATTAAAAATATCACATTACATAATATCATGAAAATGGTGATGTGAACCTTACAAGTACAGCATCTGTTTCTAATCTGCACATATATATGCCCACTTAACAAAATAATTTTGTATTTTTCTTTTTACAAATTATGGTTTCTGGTTCTCATTCAAAACAATTTTTTATCAACATAAACATATACAGATAAAAAACAAAAATTGTTACTTGTCTTCAGCTGTAATAATTACTATAATTATCATTACTTTTTTTTGAGTTCAGTTTAATAAACGGAAGCCCTTTTACATGTTTTATTTTCACTTATCAACATATACACTTACACTGTATTTTTTAATTATTATTTATAGAATTTTACTGACAGACTAAAACATACTACACTTAAATGTTTGTATAAATTAATACACTTTATAATATAAATGCCAGATGCAATTTTATTATACTTCATTTACTGGTTTTAGTTGCCTCAAAATACCAAAATGATACTGTCTCTTCAGGTTTTTCTTCAATCTACTGTGTACTGGATTTTCTAGTCTTGAATTTATCCTGAAGACAACAACGGAAAATTTAACTTAAATTAATAGAAGTAATATATTACTTTTCTAACACACTGTTTTCCTAATACACTATTATTAATCGATTCAAAAAAGATCACAAATTTAGTGGAAACACAGTAAAAACTTCAAAGCTTATATAAATGTGTGTGACTCTTGCTACATAGCTGAATGCATTTAGGACAGAAATGTACTGGTACATAATCTGCAATTAAAGTATTTCATGACAATTGTTTGAGATTGGCAAAAAAAAAAACCCAACAAAGTGATATTCCACTAAACATATTTTTAGCCACCATATACTTTTACAATGTAACTACATTTTCTTCTGTCTTACCTAATGACAGCAGACTAATGTGCATGGTTAATCACAAATACATATTAAAATTACACTGTCACATCAAAACCACAGATTTGGAACCATCTAATGAATTAACATATGCTTGTGTATACAGATTTTTAAACAGTTTTGGCAAACTGTAAAATTAAAATATGATGATAACAAGTAAAGTGGTAACAGAATAATAAATGAAAAATAATAAAAGTAAGAATCTGAAATTTTGTATTATACGAGGTGTGACAATAAAGTTTGCGGACTCATTTTATTGTGAGCGCGATGGCAACACTGGGAGGTTGGCAGCAGTGGTACAGCGATTGTTGACATTTCACGCAGTCATACAATTGTTTTCAGTTCTCTTGACAACATCGTGTTGAGTATAGCTCTGTTTTTTGTACACGTGTGTTTTGCTATTGTGACTATGGAAATCAATCGTGATTTTGAAGAGCAGCGAGTTGTGATGAAATTCCTTGTGAAAGCGGGGAAAACGAACTCAGAAATTCTTGAAATGATGAACCCTGTTTATGGAGACCGTCTTGTGAAAAGAAGTTCGTTCTTCAAGTGGGTGGCGAGGTTCAGAGAAGGGAGAACCTCAACAGAGGACGATTAACGTTCGGGGCGCCCCTCCACTGTTCGAAATGATGTTTCTGTGCAGAAAATTGAACAAGCCATCAACTCAAACCGTCGCCTCATGGTCAGAGATGTCGGTCAGGTCACCGGAATCAACCGAGAAACCGTGCGCCTCATCCTCACACAAGAGTTGGGGATGCGAAGATCGTTCCAAAAAAATTGTCAGGTGAACAAAAGGAAAATCGTTTGCATGTTTGTCAAGGCTGGTTGGAGAATGCAGACATATTTCAAAACGTGATTACATGAGACAAAACTTGCATTTACGAGTACGATCCTGAGACGAAGAAGCAGAGCATGGAATGGAAAAAACCAGACGAGCCACGGGTGAAAAAAGCCAGGATGTCAAAATCAAAAATCAAGGCAATGCTGATGGTTTTTTTTTTTTACTCACATGGAATTGTGCTCCAAGAATGGGTTCCCCAGGGCCAGACAGTTAATTCTGCTTACTACTACCTGGAAGTAATGAAACGTCTGCGTGAAAGAGTTCACAGAAACAGACCCGATTTGTGGCAAGACCAGTTGTGGGTGCTTCACCACGACAACGCACCCTTTCACATAGCCACACAGCCATCATTGTCAAGTAGTTTTTAGCCTAAACGGCCACCACGGTCCGTGAACACCCCCCTACTCATCAGATTTTTGGCCCCGTGATTTTTTTTTTTATTTCTAAAAATTAAACAAAAATTGAAAGGGCACCATTTTCAGACTCTGGAGGCCATTAAATAGTCATCGTTAGAGGGGCTGTCAGGGTAACAGAGGAACAATTTTGGGAGCGCTTCGAAGCCTGGAAAAGGCGAATGGAGAAGTGCATTACAGCTCAGGGGGACTACTTTGAGGGTGCAATGTGTTATTATATTACTTTTTTCAATAAATGATTTTTACAGCATTAGTCCGCGAACTTTATTGACATACCTTGTATTCTCAATGAAAGTTACCATTAAAGTAACTATTCCTGACTCGCAGCAGAGCAATATACAGTGCTGTGCATGTCTTGTTACTAACATGAGTTGATCATGCAAGGTAGAGATTTTTTATATCTGTTCACTCTAACTTCTGTTTTGTCATCTGGGACATAGAAAATATGAGAAATTTGGCATTCTGTGAACTATCCATTAATTGTTAATGTTTATGATACTTCTACAATAGCAACAACTGAAACCATTAGTTCATACTGCCAAACAAACACATATTTGTTTTCAGTGTTGTGGAATTTATATAGTTTCACACACACATGCGCGCACACACACACACACACACACACACACACACACACACACACACACACACACACACACACACACACACACACACACACACACTTATAGTGTTACATTATAATTTGGCAACATCATACTCCTACTACTTCAGCTGTCAATAAAGGAGTTATGGATAGTACATTATAACTGTTTATTCCAAGAAATGGATGACAGATGGGTTGTAACACCATGGGCTGACACATAAACAAAAATGTTATATGATTTATGTTAACAACAGTGATATGTAATGGAGTAACAATACAAAAATGTTCCTGTACCATTTGGTAAGACAAAAATGTATAAAGAAATTTTAAATATTACACCTGTGGCCAAAATATACAGTCAACAGGCAAAATTTGTCATAGTTGGCTTTGACATGGTTCTGGTTCTTCCCATTCTACAATGACCAGATGGTTTCTATTTAACTCCTTATGAATTTTTCTGTGTTAATTTAGGTGGTATTACACAGTGCAAGACTAAGCCTTTCTTACTTGACCTTCAGCCGTCTATATTTTTGACCAGATTTGTAATAAAATATTTCTCTTAAGAATAAACAAACAAAATGTTACATTTTTTTGTTTATTCTTGAAACACTAAAAATACTCTATAACATTAAAACACTGTGTACTACACACACATACTTGCATATAAATACACATGTTTATGTAAGGTATACGTTGACAGGATAAGCTGAATCCATTATAACACAACATCAATGACATGGTAACATGCTGGTGTTAATGATAAAAACATTCAACTAACAAAATCGTACTAAACAAACAAGGCTGAATATCACTGTTAAGCATCACAACCTTTACAATTATAAATATATTAATATTATTAATACAGGCATTATTTCAAAAAACAGTACATACATATGCGTCTCATTAATAATATAAATTCTGTACATTACATTATTAAAAAATTTGTACAAAATATTGTGTATATATTGTTATTATAATTAAAAAAATAATTTAATTTTTAAGTGTGTCATCTTAGAACATTCTCAAATATAAGTTCTCGGTTATTTCAAAATTTTATACACCATAAAATTAAGAAAACACAATTTATCTTTTATTGACATGTCCTTTAGATTTTATTCAAAACAAATTTGATTGTTTCAATACCATGAAAGAGACAAACTTATTGTACATCTTGGTTTCACATGTTGCAATATAACACGCATGATATTATATTTTACCTAAACATTAATTTCAACTTCTTTTTAACACTTATCTAGAGATTACATTATCCTGAAATTGCATATTCAAAGGGTAGGTACACACTAGGGACCTGCCCATAAAAATTAAATTTCTAATTTATTATTCATTCATTACAGGTCTGGATATCAGCATATAAACATATAACAATGTGACTCGATCTTGAGGCATGATCTGATCTAATCTGACTGGGCACAGCTATAGCATTATACCATTCATCAATCACATTAATTAATTTTTTCTATTTGCTATCATCAAAGCCAGTTTATTTTGTTATAGTGTTACAAACCTTTGAACTGAGTGATGCTGGTGGTAGGTAATTGCTGTTTTCACCTGTACAGCACAGATGGCTTATAATGCTAACACCAATTGAACTTCAAATGAACCATGTTTTTACATTTTGAAATGTTAATTTCAAAACCTTAAAGAATCTTCGTCTTATTATAAATATAAATATCCAGTAATATCATATTACCATGGCATTATTCTTTTTTATATACTGCTGTAGCAGTCATAGATGACCTTTCCCCCACCCTGTCAAGCATTTCAGTTTTTAAATATTCCAACAACAAGCCTCCAAGAACTAGCCTGAACTATAAAAGTAAATGGCTTTCCTGGTCTTGCATTATACACTTAATGCTTCTGAAACATTTTTTAGTCTTCATTGTTTTTGTTTATTCATCAAAAGAGCATGTTTACCATCAGTGTTTTATTTTTGCTTAACTTGTTAGCTATAAATACTTCTAAAAGAAACAAATACTGCATATATTTTCTTTTCAAAGTAAGTATTCATCAAATATTTATTCGTTTACACACTTTGTGATTTAAAACAATTAATTAAAATGTTGTGCCCAATAAACATTTATAATTATCGATGTTTCTCATTACTACAGGAAAACTACTGATATGAATTATTTATATGTTTAATAATAAATACCAGTATTGTCAGTTATCTTTTACATTCAAACTCTGCTTTAAATGCCTGGGCATGTTACACCATAATCTAATTTTTCACTATAAAATTTACAGAATTAGTAGGAACAAATTTCAATTTCTTCTAATAAATAATTTCAAAAGTATTACATCTTTTTCTGGGTAGAAACATCCTTTACATTTTCTTTATTTAGTGCTATTGACAATTAAAATACCTAACCTAAGAAAAATCAACACTTTGTATGTCAATTAAGTTTGGCATACTAAGGATAAACAATCCTGCTTACATGTGACCCACAGCTGCTAATTCTTGTTTTGATTGTAAGCATGAACAAATGGGTGGCACCAATGTTTAATATTGTTCTACATCTCTGTGGTTGCTACATGTTAAACAAAGGTATTGTATACTGACTGAATAAGAACAAAGAAAGGGTGGCATAAAATATTTAATTCTTTATGTATACATTGATGTTCCATAGTGAGAAGTGTTTTATTATATTGTCTGCATACTACACGTTATTGAAAATAATAATGTGAATATTAAAATAATAATAAATACTAATTATTTAAAAATAGTTAAATTTAAACAATTTATATTTATAAAATTAATTAATTAATAATCCCTGTGTCTACTTTTGTGTGTGTGGAGGTATCTGCCCACCAAGCTGCCATGTAATAAGTTTCTGTAATGTTTGACTTTGCAACTATAGCCACAATACTATAACCACTGACTAACTACTGGGTTAATATGACAACAAATAATGTTAAAAATGTTGTAAATTACACTACATGACGAAAGAAAAGTTTACTTAATGAAAGATTCATTTTCTTGTATATATATCTTGTATACTTTTTGTACATAATTTTGGTAAAATCAATAACATAATATTAAACAAAAAAAGAACGATCTGAAAGTTTATATTCTACTTACAGAACTAGTTAGTGGAATTAGACACTTTTGATCAGGCTTCATAAATGATAACAAACGTCTTTAAGTAGCAGATGTGAAACAGGTAAGCATAAGAACCAAATAACTTTGTATGTACATGTTATTAGAATGTCTTCAAATAGTGAAGATTAGGTCAACAGAATTAAAATGGAGAAGAGACTGTAAATATAACTGTCAAGAATAATAAATATGAATGACAAAAGATTAGCCTTTTTGTTAACAAAATTTGAATGTTCTGCCAGGAAAAGTTAAAAAATTGTTGGTCAAAATCAATATGAATCAGGTATGAGTATGGTTAATAAATGAAAGATGAAATAGAAACAAAATCTTGTCTGGTAATTAAAACTGACCACAATTTCCATCATAATAAAGAACATTCCTAACGTTTATAAACTGAACACACAAAAATTACAAAGTTGCCAAACACTAGCCATTCTGAATCAAGATGGTTCTAGAACGAGGCTGGAAGATGCCCGAGTCGTCTCAGAAGTCCTCTAAGCGTTTGTTACTTTGTGTAACTGTAAATTACTTTGTTATGTTTATTATTGTTGTTCCCATTTAATTTTTGATATTTAATTGATACTATGATTCCAACCTACTACCATACCACTCCTCCACATTACAAACTCTAGAACTGCCACTACCAACTATATGAGCTAGTGTTCACAGCAGAACATAAGAAAATACTTTGGAATGGTGTGGATTGAGAAATAAGGCTTTTAAGTTATAAATCTTGTCTGTATGCATGGAGGTTATCATAAAGAGACAATAAAAACATTAATAGTTAGGGACTTCTTGTACAGTCTCTGTAGTAAGTGCTCTGTATACTGTATTTGTGCTTATAAAGTAAGAACTGCTTTTTACTTTTATAAGTTTATATTTATAATACTAATGACTTGAGAGTACATTATAAATATAAATCAGTATAAAACTGAGAATAATATATGAAGATGCTTTCTCAACAATTTTGGGAAACAGCAAATTTAATTTAAACAAATAAAGCTGTGTTTGAAAAAATTGAATACAAATTTATTCACAAACTACTGACTTAAAAACCATGGGCACACTATTACACATTAACCTCAGCACGCCTTAAAAAAAAGTAATTTATAATGAAAATGATTTACTACAAAGAAATTTATTTTTTCTACTTATGAATTTATTTTTTGTATAAATTGGTTTGCCACTTAATATTATGAAAAACTAAATCACACACAGCACTGTTTTTAAATAAAAGATGTTATATTACTAATGCTATACTTAAAAGTTAGCGTTTTAACTTATATAGGTGAATAATTATCGATACATGTATATTTGTTTTCAAAAACATTAAAATGGAATCTTGCCATATATAATTTTTTTTATATTTCTATTAAACAAATTTATTCCAAGAACAAAATTACTTCCATAGATGAATAAAATTCATTTGGAAAAACAGAACATACATGTAAAGTGAATGATGTCAGTAAGACTGTGGAATCAACAGACAATGCCACCTTATGAGCATAACTAGCCAATATGGAAGCTGTGATAAGACATTCACTATAGTTTTATTGATACTCAAACAACTATTTAGAAGCAGTATCTTTGTTTTGGTCTTGAACACAACTGTTAAAACTACATTGTACAGAACAAATGTGCAGCTAATCACAATGTACAGTACTGAGCAGTTGAAATGGAGTGGTTTAAAACACACAGTCAATTATCAAAGCATGTTTTTTTTAATTGTCTGTTTCTTAGATACATAATTCACCAAACAGTATTGCAGTGAGTCTTTCACTCTCATTCATAACTAGTTCCATGGGATGTTTATTAGGGGTCAATGTTTTAAAATTAAAGGTTTCTGTTCCTGAAAATAAAACTGTTTTTCCACATAAGGCAAAAAGTATTTTTTGTGCTTAATATTTGAATACTATTTTTAATAATTATCAATTAAATATGAATTTATGAATACTAAAAATTAATATTAACATTAAATTTAACAGTAATTTAAAAGTAGTATTGCATACTATGTGGACTTGTTCAAGTGGTGTCTGGAAAGTCGGTTCTGTTTGCAACATATATCTCATGCAATTATGTGCAGAATCTTCCCTTTACTCATTGTTAAGAGCAGCACATTGATTTCAAAATCTGGTCTAAAATTTGAGTTTGCATGTTACAAATATGAAGTGTAGTGGAATTTTATCATAAGAGCTGTGTCATGTACATGGAAATGTGATGAGCATGTTACGATGGGACCACGTGTTTAATGAATGATGACTGAACAATCACAATAAAGATCAAAAGGGGTAAAATCTTTTAAAAAAGTTCAAATGCACTGATTCTTACACTGTATTGTATTTTCTTAGAGTTCACTAAAATTTTGTAAACTGTGCTGCATTATACACCATTGATCACTTGAATTATTGGAAAGTGTTCACATTGGATTCTCAATGTGAAATCTTAGAGAGAAGTGCAATATCAAATATATGTCTTGTGAGTTCAAATTAAAATGGCTAATTTTTCCAAAAAGAGAACTCAAAAAGGTTATGCTCCACTACAATAAGTGTTTCAATAATACTTCAGACTATTTAAAAAATAATTTGCTGTTAACTTTTAATATACACAAAATGTAACTTACTTTTTGGACAATTCACACTCACAAAAACAAAGACTTTAATATGACATGTTATGACTATGAAATGTTAAACTGTTAAATTATTGGTGATGTTCACTACTTAGGTAACACTAAATGCTAATTTAATTTACAAGTAAATTAAACAAAAACCCCACTTTAAATTTTGAAAATAATTGAACACTGATACACAGTAAAGGCGATAACTTCAGGTGAAAAATCCTGTCACAATTAAACAAAATTCTTGGAAATATTATTTAAGGATACTTGTCTTCCCCACTTCCCTTTATCTTGTAAATCACACTATAGCACTAGACATCTCTTTCTAATATACAAAGGACCTGTGAACATTGATTAGAATTTGTGTCAAATTCTTTGATGATTTGATGATGTGAGCAAATGTTATTTTCAACTTCTGTGATAATCAATGTTTCTGGTGGTATAACTGGATCAATTTCTGCTTCTGCGTAACAATATGCAATAATATCGCTTTCCTGTACTTTAGTTACAGGAACTAACTAAAGTAGTTTAGTTTAGGTCCTCATTAGTTGTTTTTGCTGAACAGTAAGCAATTAAATCATGAATATTTTTAAGACTATGTTTTAGGTTTAAGTAATTCACCAACTTCAAAGCCTCAGCTGAAGAACTATGTAGATTATCGTCTAATAATTCTAGGAATAGATTTTCAACTACTAAAAACATGGTCTTATTTATTTTATTCTGGTCATTAAAATTATTAAAAGCATAAAAATATTGTGGCTTTGACAAAATCCTTCATGTACAAAGGTTACATCTTACTAAGTATTAATTAAGATGTTAAATCATGCAAATTCCTTCAAGTAATATTGCTTTGACATTGCTAACGAATTCTAATTCATCACTTTTTTATGTGGTGATATCAACTTGGGGAAATGTATAGCAGAAATGAAGTTATACAAACTATTTGTCTCAATATGAGACAGAGTGAAAATGACAGACAGATTTCACTTATTGAACTATTCCACCTCCACCATCACTTTGGAAATATGAATAGATCCAAATATTGTCTGTTAAGAAAAAATGAGTATAGGAAATACATACAAAATACAGTGAAACTTCGCTAATTCGGACCAAGCTCAGTCTGAATTGCTGAAAGTCCGAATTATAGAACATTACGAACTGATCGCGAGTTTTTGCGTGTCTATCGGTTACCGATAGCAGACAATATAAAAGAAATCATTCTGGAACCCAATTTGAATCTACAAGAGGTCTACTGCATGTTCTTGTTAAAAAGACTGTATTTAATACTACAGTACCTGTTTATGTGATGTTTACTAAAAAAATTCGATTCAGTTTTATACTGTAGTACGTAACTTACATACAAAACAAAACTTAAATACAAAACACTCTATTTTCACTGCACAGTACATATTCTAGCAAGCCTACAGGTTCTTAAAAAAATCACTAACTTTTTCTGCGTGTATTTTGTTTTTAGCTGTTTCCTCACAAAATCCTGTTTCATTTCACTTAAAACAAAAAAATATTTGCTTAAGTCAGAGTTTGCAGGCATTTCTACTAACTTCAACAAGGATTGTACGTTTTTTATTGCATCACTTACTTTAACATTCTCACTTTCTTTGTGATCATTTTCTTCCTCATCGTCATCATCATCGCCATTTTGATCGTCTGTCATCAGTCCCTTAATTTGGCAACCTTCTATAGTAGCAGCTATTTCTTCTTCCGACTGCACAACGTACCCTACCTCACCAGCATCTTCATCCACCCACTCTTGAATATTTTCCATGTTTGTCTCATGTTCTCCTGCATTTTCTAAAATATTTCTGTAATCATCTTCTTCAATTCCATTAAAATCCTCTTCTTCGTTATCTTCAGGGTTAAGAAGTTTTTTCCCAGAATTAGCAATCGCCGTGGCTTTCACCTCCTTCCAACTTGAAGCCCAGTTAAATAAAGCATTTTTTATGTTGTAATTTTTCATATTGATTAAAGTCTGTTCACCTAGACTGGTACTGCAACCCTCTTCACCTTCAAAAAATACGAGACAGTCTTGTAGCTGTTTCTTTCTGTACAGCCGATTGCAACTATAGATTATTCCTTGGTCCATTGGTTGTATTAGTGCCGATGTATTAGGAGGCATGAATAGACATTTTATTTTTCCATTATCACTTTGTAAAATGTCCTCTGCAGGATGCACTGGAGCATTGTCCAATAACAACACTGCTTTAACTTCTTCCCTAGCAACATTTTTTTCTTCCATCTGAAATATTATGACTGATGGAATAAAATTGTTATGAAACCAAGAACTGAAAATTTCACAGCTGAACCACGCGTTTCTGTGAGCTTTATAAATCACAGGAAGATCAGTCTCGTTTATGTTCTTCATTGCTCTTGGGTTTTTAGATTTTCCTACAACGACAGATTTTAATTTATGCGTACCATCGGAATTGGCACACAGTAATGCAGACAGCCTCATTTTATTTATTTGATGTCCAGGTGTATGGGTTTCTTTTTTACTCGATTGTGTATTTTTTGGCATTGCCTTCCAAAACAATCCCGTCTCATCAGCATTGTAGATTTGCCACGGTTCAAGTCCATTATCATTAATAATCTTTTGTAATTTATCCTTATATGGTTGAACAGCTTCATGATCTGCACTTAAAAGTTCTCCACAAATCGATCGGTTTGCTATGCCATGTCGATATCTAAATCCAAACAACCACCCTGTACTTGCCTTAATATCTTGGTTTTGAAATTGAGTAGCAAAACATTCAGCAGCAGTCTGCAATTCTATCCTAGGTACACCTTCAGCTCTTTGTTGTTTATACCACGTCCAAACAGCTTCGTCAATGTCAGACATTTTGGCAGGAGTCATCTGTTTTCGCTTAATTTCACTGGCACTATCAAAGTCTCTATTCAATGAAAAATTTGTAATTGCTGATCTGCTTTTTTTAATATCATAAAATCTCGATTTACTGATACCGAAATTGCGTAAAACTCTGAACCGAATCACTTTTGTCAATACACTTTAAAACTTCTATCTTTTGTTCTATCGTGAGCAATTTATACGAACCACGTTTACTCATTTTTGAACACAGTAAAAGGTACGAACACTATGGAGTCAAAACGTAAAGTAACTGGCTATGGGACGAACGTTCACAATGATGACAAATGTGAAAGTCTGTACGAGTCATATCCGTTGTTATGAATTGAACATTACTGTTCAGAATTTTCACAAAATGTATATGACACTGCTTTTCGTTATCGCTGACCTACCAATTAATAATCCCAGTTCATGGAAATACACTATGTACAGTATTTCCGCCATTTCTCTTCTCAAGTAGGCTAAATCTACACTTGATTTTGAATTTTTACATATGTACGTATAAATTACAGTACTGAGAACCCCAGTCTGAATTATAGAAATTCCGAATTAGTGAAGTCCGAATTAGCGAAGTTTCACTGTATTATGGACAAATAATATGCGACAAGAGGATACTGCAGATATAAAGACAAAAAGCCTAGAAAAATGGATTTGTCATGAAGATGTCCATCCTTCATGGTCAATAAATACAACTCTACTACATTTTGTATTATTTTCTTTGAAAATTATTGCCAATTTGGTAATGGTTTCATGACATTAAAGGCAACTAATTATTAAACGCGTTATTATGTAATCCAAATTACAAAAACAATCTTCTTCTTCATTGATGTATACCTGTCCTCTCATCTCTTCAGCTACCTAATGGAGTCAGTACTTTCCAGCTAGTGAAAACAGTTACTGTATATAAATTTCTTGGGATCACTTTAGTATCTGAGTAGTCACTACTTCATGATCCACTTTTACAGAACACTGATTTTTCTATTTTCCAGAAAAGCTGTTTCTTACAACACTTGTTTGAAATCTGAAGTTTACTGCTTGTATTCTATTTTCTTACTTCTTTTAATAATATTTATACATCACAATTTGTGTAGGGACAACTAGAGTATTGAAGAATTTCAAAACTATTAGTTTCATTTTGCAATGTAAGGTATCACATATTTTATATAAATGTAATTTGATTTAAGATAATTTAACTTAATTTACCCCAATATTCAATTTAAGGTACAAACTGAAATTTAACATACAACTCTGGCTACTCCATACTAATGTTTTAAATTTCATTACTGTAACAATATCTTGGTAATTTAGTAAAGGAACACACCTATTAATTTACTGGTACCTATCATTCTTTGCATTTATTATTTGTTTATGTAATGCAGTTTACAGACTATACTAATAGTAACAAACAGTACTTGGAAATATTCCAAAATTAATTCCACTACCATAGCCAAATACAATGTATATTATTCTCTTCCCAATTTGCTTTTTCAATATAGGTTATGGCTCATACAATATGGGTTTGAATATAATGTATTCAGTTCTCATACAAAAAACAAATATTTCACATGCAGATTCAGATTTCACAATTTTAAACCCTTTGATGATTAACACAGAGATTATTATCCTCATGAATTCTAGGGCTAACTTTGTAACACCTAAGGTTGTTTGAGAAGCTGACAACAAAAATACATTCCAAAATGTATTTTTATTTGATGGATGAAATGCCATGATTGAATGAACAGCAAAATTGTTGTTTCTCATAATGTTATAGAAAGTGGAGATTTTATACCACTTGTACTCTCTCAGTATCTTAGCTACTCTATCTTCATATTTAAGTACAATAATATTTATAAATACATTCCTATATTCTCTTTGAAATTTTGGACTCATACGATCACCTGTATATTACCTTCAATATTATAAGCCTACACTCAAAATATTAGCAAAGATCCAGTTGATAGCATAAATCTACAATGTTAATTGATAAATGCAAAGTGTTAATTGAGTCTTCCAAATGCCAAACAAAATGTTTAAAAATGCTGCAAGCAAACTGTGCACTCACCACACCATGCCTGCACAGTACCTACTTTATTGGGTTATAAAAATATGATGTTACCCTGAGGATGGTGCAGAACGGTTCTGTAATGTAGAATTTGCAACTCTGGTCGAGTTAGTGACCACTACACGACAATATCGCCTGCAAAACAATCACAAAATGTAGATTTTTTAACTCTTAGAATTAAAATTTCTCGCATGTATTTGTATTTTCTTTTCTTTGTATTTGGAAATTATTCTTATCATATAAGCAGAAAAAGAGGGTAAACACATTATAAACCATGTTCTGAAAACTGACATGAAAGTTCAATATAATATCAATAAGACAAGTAAACAATATGGACGAGGCACTGTGCTGATTATATACTGTAAATGTAAAAAAGGATGTTTCTAACCTTGGCATGATCAAGACATCAGACATCCATCGTTTGTATAAATTTAATTGTTATTAATTAAAACAAATTCATTATCACTGTTTACTAATTCAGTAAAGCTTAGTATACAACATTAGTATAAGTATTTCACAAATTCCTTGTATACTACTTTTATTCCTGGTTTCCCTCTCATATCCATAACCAAACAACTATCAGCATAAATCAGCTGTGAATAAACCTAATTATGAATTTTTATGATGATAAATAAAATTTTTCTGTTTTACTATTTACTTTCACAGTGGCATATGTGAGTGCTCACACAAAATACCACTACTATCATTACAAAATGGTTCTGACATTTGTAGAGGGTGTACTCTAACATGAGATCATACTGTTGTTGTCATAGTAACATAAAGTCAGGTCAATGGAATGTTGCTGCTTGTCTCCCACATATGCAACCTTCACACAAATACTCAGCTACTTTCACACCGAGTCGTGAGTTTATAGTATTAGTCTTGTCTGATTGATGGGGTAGTTTACAGTTTCAAAAACAGTTTTTTCAATACCATTACCATTATTCTAATACATGCTACAGCACTATGCAGAATACATCATTATGACTTCATATAATAAAAGAAGATTCATGGATGAGACACCTACTTTTGGCCATGGTATAAAAATATGTGTAGCCAAGCATTCGAAATGATCTGTACAAGGGAATTTTTCAAAGAAGAAACTCAGTCAATTTTAAGAACATGTGCTCAGTTAATACCATTTCAAAAGATGAGGGGACATCTTTGCTGCTGCTTCAGAAGCAGACACATCAAGGCTATCTAACATGGACAAAACAGACCTTTGGAATCTCCACTAATTGGTTTGGATTATTTTTCAGACAATGAAGTTTGTCCGCATACTACTTATAAATATTATACTTGAAGAGAATGTCAAATGTCCAAACTGCTAGTGTCACTCAATGAAGCTAGTCTATTTAGTAGAAAATATTTGTCCTTGGTACAAGTATTGGATAAACTAGGATTTGAACATACAAAAATTACTGGTTAGACGATTCTTGGAGAGAAGAGATACTGTACACTTCAATTTTTTTTGCAAGAACTAATGAACATCATTTGGGTAGATGAAACGTAGGTCAATGTGTGTCACTCAAGAAGCAAAAAGTGGACAGACAACCCATTTCTAGTAACACTGCCAGTACCTACAGGACGAGAAGGAAGACTTATCATAAAATATCCCATGCAGAAACATCAAGCAGGTTTGTAAGTAAAGCTCTACTTTTTTTCAATCAAGAAGATGGGATCTTACCATGAAGAAATGGACAGAGTGACATTTGCTAAGTGCTTTATGGAGCAGCTTATCTCTAACAATCCCACCTAATAATGGTATTGTTATGGATAATGCCCTCTACAACAGAACACAAGTACATGGAGCGTCACTGAACACAAATAAATAACAGAATATGCTTTGTTTGTTGTGAGTCATAGCAGATAAGGGGAACCTTTTCAAAGCTGTCAATTGCAATAAGCCACTATATCACATGAAGTGGCACATTATAAGTGGCAAAAAAAAAAAAAATTAACATGCAGTGATAAGGTTGCTACCCTATCACTGTCACTTCAACACTGTTGAAATTATATGGAGTCTCATAAAAAGAGGTTGTTGCTAGCAATAACAAAAATTTTATGATATCCAAAGTAGAGTGACAGACTGGCAAAGCGGTACAAAGAATAAGACAACCTAACAACTTAAGACACGCACGCACGCACGCATGCACACACACACACACACACACACACACACACACACACACACACACACACACACACACACACACACAGAAGAAATGTGCAAAATACATGTTTATGTGTAAGTACATTTGAAAACAAAGCAGCATAGACTTTCGCCACTTTAAAAACTGTCAAGACAATTCTTTAAAGAACAGATGAGTACTCAGAATTTACTGTAAATCTCCATTCAATCAAATAGGCACACTACCAACATGAAAAGGAATAACAGACACCATATATGAAAGGATGCAGATAAATTAACATAACATGAACATCCAGCCATGAAGTGACCTTATGTTTCCATTACTTACTTTAGCACAGCTTATTATGCTTCCATCCCTTATAACTGTAATGCCTTAATCACATCATGGCACTGAAGACATTTCAACCAGTACAGCCCATAAAAAACTAACACTGAAAAGCCTTGTTCAGTATGTTAATGATGGGAAGAATTTTGGTACAGTGTTCAAATCTATGCCTCTGCAAAAGCTAATAAAAACAAATCTACTAAAAGTTGGCATTAATATTAAACATTGTAAGTCTAGAGTGGTGTTCAATGGTGCCTAAAAGCTCACGAAGAACGATGATGTACTAAAGAAAAGGTGGAAAGAGAGGGCTTAGTAAAACCACATTTATAAAATGTGACAGATCTTCATATTAGATGCAAAAAATGAAAAGCGAGATGAAAGGAGTTATAATGACAATGTGGAAGACAGGAATGAAATTTAAGTATACAGATGGAAGGCAAAATGGAAGAACCATATATAGTAAGCTAAGATTCACATCAATCAATACAGATAATAAAAACAGATTGCAAAAACACACAATAAAATCAGAAAACTAGTTTTCAAAATTCTCACCATTAAACAACTTCTGTATCACCAACTGATACCAAAATAATAGCATTTTCCTACCTTCTCTATAAAAATAACATCCTTGCTACAGTGACCTCAGTTCAAAAAATTTAGTATGCATTTTGAATAACATAAAGTGTATTTAAATTTTTTCAATTAATGTGAAATACAGGACTTGCTTTATATTATTTCTATACTGCTGTTTGTATTTTATTACACATTTCTATCATTACTGTAGTATAATTACTATATTGGCTGCCTGGATGTTCATATTGTACTGTTGAACTTCAGTGAAAATATACAACAAAAAGAAGATGGACCAAAATGTAAGCATCATAATAGAAATATCACACACACACACACACACACACACACACACACACACACACACACACACACACACACACACACACACACACACACACACACACACACACACACACACACACACACACACACACACACACACACACACACACACACACACACACACACACACACACACACACACACACACACACACACAATGTGATAAGTTAACTTTGACAACTAAGATACACAAGTCTCAAGTTTTATATACTGTGCAAACATTACTGGAACATAACTGATCAGATATCCTTCCCTAGAGTTGTCTAGAAAACATACTATACAAACGGCTTCACAAAGGCAGATGTTATCATCACAAAACAGTTTAACTTTATCAGTCACTGTCAAATGCTGACTGACATAAATTTCTTGTAATAGGACACTCAAAATTTCATTTTGCAAGGGTAAAATCTAGGCAAGCAGGGGCTAAAAAATGTAATATATATATTAATACATTTACCAAAAAAGATGACTGTTCTAATCCTTTCATACTGTGATGTGAATAATTAAAATGTATACATGTCAACAATTATTGTTAACTAATTTATAGAAATGAAGGATGTACGTAAAGAAATGCATGGCATTCACATGAATGCTGTGCCACAAGAAAGCTGCTGGGAGAAAAACTTCCAGTGGCCAGTCCCACACCACCCCACCCCATATCCCATACATGCATCTCATGTAAACCTAGTCTAAGCTGAGACAGTAGAAGTTACACGACATTGCAACAATTTTGACCCATCTGAACTTTGCAACATTACATTTTCATTTTAATATACAAATGGTCATCATGTTACACAAGAGGTCCTGAGGGCGTGAACAGCACATTCCATGCATATGTGAAGAAGAGAGGGAATTTGCTGTAAATGTTGGTTACGTATGCTTGCTACAGCCCCTATAGCCCTCTGGATGCACCACTACTTCTTTTGTATATATGGGTATTTCTTCATAAGAAAAAGCTAATTATATCTACTATTTTCCTGTAAAACAAGGAATACACACAAAAGAAAATAAAACACTGATTTACATACAAACTTCATAAACAACAATAAACATGGATATATTTTCCAGAAAATTTATAAGCATATTAAACATGTGTATGTACAAAAAAGAATATCAACAACTCTTAAAAAACCATCATATGATTTGACAAAAATAAAATAAATAAATATAATTGTAAACTGCTACTTCACTTCAAAAAGAAAAATTTTACTCAGTCTTTTCATAATATTCTATCTAATCATGAGTGACTTTTAAAATCAACATGAGTACCTAATTGTTTCTTGTTTGTTACCTAAAGTAATTATTATTATTATTTTTGCTATGATAAAGTTTTTAGTCTAGAAAAGCAAATGACATTTATATTTGGTAATGGTTTTTATATAAACATTTAAATGACTATTTATGTTCTTCTTACTTATTTTAAAAACCACAATAAAAACCACATTACAAATAATAATTATTATAACGATAACAATAATAATAATTATTATTATTATCATTGTTACATCAACATGTTTTTAATCTATGGCATACTTTACAGATCCAATAAGGTGTCCACATACTAAAGTAACTTGGATAAAAATCAGACCATGCAGGCTGCTTATAGAATCATTCTTTACTGTCATTTGTCAAAACATTAAAAATGTACTAATATAAAATATCTTGGTAACAGTATAGAGAATTGTTAAAAATTTAAAAACCATTACAAAAAACGTTACTCGTAAAAGTATACCACCTTTTTTTTTCATAATTAGAACACTCATATTCCCTGTTTATCCTACTGTACACTAAATTATTCTGATAATAAAACATGACATTTCAGTTCAGCAAACATAGGCTTCTCAGTGCTTAAATATGATTAAATAAGGAATGCTTGAAAGAAAAGTAATATATCCACTCAAACAAGTAACAAACTCAACAAAAACACCCCCTTCATCTACAGAAACATTATTTTCTGCATATTTCCTGAACCGTAACCTGTACTGTGTTAAAATAATCAACTATCATTACCATTGCTTTGGTTATGTCTGTATGGTTGTGGTGCTGAATAGATATTGTGGACTGTAAGTACACTTATGCATCATATTGGGAATAAACCTCAAAAAGTAACTGCATAACACAGGGTGGTAGATAATCTATGATACAGATAGACATAATACCAAAGACCAAATGCTGACCTGACAATTATCGTTAGACAAACACAAGACTGAAGCTACACACAGTGTGAAAAGCAATAACTAAATTACAGCCCATCAAAGTCAACAAGTCAAAATAACACTGGATTAAATACTATGAAAATAAAATTATGTTATGTTAAGACAATTCTATGACAAAAATCTAAACATTCTGTTTTAAGAACAAAATACACAATGTTATTCAATAAATATATGTTCTAACATAAAATAATTTTAAAAGCAAAAGAAAACTTTTATTATTATGTTTTTAATATCCAAAGAGCAGCCCACAAAAATACATTTGAATCTATTTTTATTCTATACCAAGGATGGGTTTAATTTAAATATTATTTTATGCTTATAATAGAAGACAAAATATTTCAATTCTGTTAAGTATATAATTTATATATTACATGCAATTGGAAGAATATTAATATTTTCTACATAAGTACTTCAACCAAGATATTTTCTTAATTTATGGAATGTTAAACCAGTCTCTTCTACTTCAGATGTCACTTGTCATTTTGAAGGTAGTCAATATTTCACTCATTAGTGTATACATGCTGAACAACATGATTAAAACCCTTTAAGCTGAAATGCCGATGAACCTCAGAAGATAAATGATACAGTTAAAACCTGAAGGAACTACATATTTTCAAAGTGAACCTCTTATAATGATTACACATTTTCAGTAACAACTGTTAACAAAGCAGACTTTCAATACAAACTCTTCACACACACACACACACACACACACACACACACACACACACACACACACACACACACACACACACACACACACACACACACACATGCGCGCACGCGCGTTTATTTATAAGTAGGCTATAATTAGCACGGTGGACACCCTATGGAAGCTATAATATTTATATTGTTTTCTAACTGAAACCATATGATGTTTATAAGATATGCTAATATAATGCACAGGTTAATAATACTTTTATTGCATTTATTGTTTATTTACTTATTTCTCTATGTGAATTTAACTAAAAATGTGAAACTTATAATCAATATATGTTTCAGGAATAATATATAAGTATAATAACTTGTTGGTTAAGCAGTTTTTACAGTGTACGAATATTTCTTCTATAATTTTCTTTTTAACACAATCGTATAGCAACAATTATATATGTTGTACACAAACATTCAATATGAAGACTTCTAATTATTATTCATATGTAAATATATTATAATAGTACTTTATTATATCAACATACAAGTTATTTGTTTAATTTACAACGGTAACTTTGGGAAACTAAAGGGACAAACATAGTTGCCATGACGATGACTTAAACATATTTACATAGAAAGGAATTATATATATAAACAACAATGAATGCAGTCCTCCTTCATGTTTGACGCAGTCACACAGTTGACTAGTAAACAGTTGCGTCGCAATGAAGACAGAGATTATTGCAGCCCAGTGTTACCTGTCCTCCATGACGACTTGCTTAAACACGCCTGTCGACATCTGACTTTTCACTTCATGTCCACCAAGAGCTGTTGTCCCATCCTTTGCGATAAACAACTGTAGACCCGATGCTTAAAAAAAAATCATGTTACAGTTATTGTTTACCTCAATGTGGAATTAACAATTAAAAAAAAAAAGTATTTACATTTAATATAATATTTGACGCAAACATCACAATGGTACCACATGATTGTAATCACTAAAAATGCAATAAAAATAAGAGTGTAGTAATTAACACTTTCAATACAATAACTGTACATAATACGGGCAGTAGACCATGCCTGTATGTCATACAAACACTTGGTTTTGTGTGTTTAAGTACATATGCCCATATGCTGTCTGATTAAACACAATAGTATACAGCTAATTCATTCATTACATAATCTGCTGTTATAATTTAGTTCAAAATTTTGTCAACAGATGACTTCCACAAACCAGTAAATTAAACAGTGTTTAGATTCAGCTGTTGCATGTGCTAGATGTGTGGTGTCTCTTAACATAAAAAAAAAACACTGATTTTGTACTTGATAAATCAATATACGATGAAAATTCTGATCGACTGGATTCTGAAGTTTATGATATCGATAAGAAGTGCCTACGAACCTGATTAATCTTCCAATGATGAAATGGAAATATAATTTCATACACATAACCTAAATGGGTCATATATATATTTTATTTTTATTCTTCTCTCCTGTCTGTAGTAGTTATATTGGTTTTTCTTGTGTGCAGATGTATCACAAGGAAAATCAATATTGCAAAGGAAATCATGACAGCGACTTATGTTGATACTATTTTGACTGACAATGATACCCAACCAGGTCCCCCCACCCGTGTTTGAACAAGAATCTGCTTTAACAGTGCCAACTGATGAAAATTGTTCAGAATTTGGCTTTTTTTTAAATTTTTTTATAGACTAATTAAATGAGGTATCAGAGTGTAAATATACATGTCATAAGTTTAAATAGTGAAGTTAAAAAAATTGTAATGAAAAAGTATGTTTAAGACTAATTTGTTAAAACTTAAAACATAAATGTCATCAGAATACTACGGATTTATATCAAATCTGCATGGAAGCAGCTTAAAGTTTATATAATGTAAGTATTGTTTTGTTAAAAGATAAATTTGCTAACAATTTTTGAAGTATTGCTAAAAATAGTGGTTCTTCTTCTTCTTTCACTGGCTCTACAATCCCTGATGGGCCTTGGGCTCCGCAACAATCATTGGAGCTCTGCTCTCTTCTATCATTCACCAATCCTTTCCAGCCTTTTATTGGAGCAAGGTCTTAAGTGACATCGTACATCCATCTTTTCCTTGGTCAACCCCTCCTTCTTCTTCCATATAATCTCTCCTTCCAGACACTCTTAAATGTTCTTGTATCCTCCATTCTTTCAACGTGCCCGAGGCAACTTATTCTTTGTGTGTTGATGAACCTTACCAGTGGTGTAACTCTAGGGGGGGATCAATAACCCCCAGAGATATTAAAAATTTCCAGCGAAATTCTATAATCATTTAATGTAGGCCTATTTCTAAATTAGTTGGGTTGTGTTAAAATAAGGCTTATAAATAATTATTGTACAAATAATTATATGAGAAGAATCTTGAATATCTCATTTGTTCTTTAGGTCTGTTAGCACTATCAAAAGTCTACAAACAAAAAGTACAAATGCCCAACATACTCATAAAATTTCTCCATTATCTATCTCACAACAAAAATTTAATTTGTTGTACCCCTACTTTCTCAGTATCCCACTAGAATATTTTCTGAGCATGCCCTTGTAGCATAATACATGTGATATTAAAATTTTAAAACAAAACATTACTAGCAACACTATAGTGATCTACTGAACTTGCCTTATTTAGCACATCATCATCATCATTTCTGTATTTTATGCTACTTTTTTATTTCAGTTTGAGTACAACATTGTCACATACATATTGTAATCTTGTTTTTGGATTTTTGGTTCATGCAGTCTATATATTTTATACTGTATATGGTATTAATACACCTGACATTTCATACTGTTTCCTGAATCCTTCAGTTAAAAAACTTAAAAAGCACACATGAAATGTTCTGAAGGGCTCTCCACCACAATCTTTCATTGAGTATGCTGGAAAACATTTTGTACACAACGCTTAGCAAAATTATGCCTCTGTAATTTTCACAATTCGTTTTATCACCTTCTTTTATAAATTGGTATATAAAACCAGTGTTCTATTCATATTGCAGATTATAAATCATGTATTCTTTAACGTGTGGTATCCCCTCCATACATAATAAGATCTGCAACAATGTCATCTGCACCAGGAGCTTTCCCATTCATAAATCTACAATTTGCCATTTTCATTTCTCTTATGAAGGGTATTTCTACTATATCCTGGATTGCCTGTATGATTTAGTCTATTTAGTTTTCACTTCCTTCCTCTCTGTTCAGGAGAACACTGAAATACTATACCCATCTTTCCATTACCTTTTCATGTTCACTTATATCACCAGCACTACCCCTTCATATAAATAATTTAGGTTGGAATTCCTGTCTTATCCTTTATACAGCAGTATACAATTTTTGTCTCACTTTCTAAGCAAACGTTTTCAATTTCTGTCATTATTTTTTTAAATGCTTCTCTCTTCTTTTATGACACACTTTATTGGCATCCCTTCTCAGTTCTTGATATCTTGTGTAATTGGTCCTTATCTATTTTTGAACCAGTTTCTTTCCAGCATTATTTTTCACTCTCACTGGTTCTTTACAATCCTCATTCCTGATGTTGTGGCTCTGCTCCAAAGGTTCATTAGCTGCTTCTCCAACTTCTCTTTCAGCACAGCTTGATACACTAATTTCCCCAGTTTGCCTAATAAATTATCAGTGTTCCACTTTATTCTCTTAGGTTGTGTGGGCTTTCTCATGCTGGCAATTTGTTGTCTTAATACTGCTTGGCTAAGTGATGATCTAAATCACAATTAGGCCCTCTATAACTTCTTACATCAATAATTATTGATGATGAATGTTTGGCTGAGATAAGCACATGATCAATTTGTAGCTGTACACCCAGGGTCACCACCCACGCTCAATAACCGGTGTGTGGGAGCCATATCACATTCCCCAGACAATGGAAATGCTAAAACACCAGAAGATGGGGAAATCCAAGTCCATTTAGGTGTACCCATGAGCAGAGGTTAGGTCAGGGTCAGGTGACAAATAAGAACTCTTAAACTATCAAAATTAGTTTTATATTATCAACTACAACGTATAAAATACATTAATATTCTGCACGATATTGTTTTAAACTCGGAAGTATTATTTTCAAAGGTTAATAAATTCTATCCACTCTCGCTAACCTCCACTAGCAAACACATCTACACATTTTCTTTTCTGTTTATCAAGTACATCAAATGTTAAACTCTTTGAACCCCATAAATTACTAAATCAAAACCACTGGGATACAGTTACAAAAAGAATTTTAACCATGGCATTGTGTTTTCTTCATCATGCGCATTTTGCTTCTAATATTAAATATTGGTATGACGGTCTACTGATCGTCGTATGGTACAGTGGAAAACAAATTACAAGACACCAATTAGTCACTAATCACCAGCCTTAATTATCAAAATTAAACAGTTTGTAATCAACAAGATAGTCTCTTACAACAAATCAAATAAAAATTGTTCACAAGCAATAAAAATGTCAACTAACATGAAACACAATTGTATTACAATTGTCCCGCATTATAAAACACGTAACACTTCGCCACAATACTTCGAACAGCACTGAAACAAATCACAACTCAAACTGACTGAGTGTCGCTAAGACTTGTATTTATACCCCACTGAGGTTCCAGAATATTTGTTAATACAGTGGAACCCCTCAAATCCGAACTAATTGGGGCTGTAGCCTGTTCGGATTCGGAAAAGTTCGGATTAGCCGAAAAATCTGCATACCTAGTACTCAACACTAGTTATGGTGTACGCGCCGCCCGGTAATGTTGCGTAGGGGTGAGACGAAGCCGCCGGAGGTTGCTGACCTTGACTGCCCATGAATCACTGTTGCTGTCGGACGGAAGTGCGCTACAAATAGTCCAGTCCTACTACAATAGGTCTAGAAATCTTTGTATTCCAGTTAGTCCTCTGGCGTTTGTTGTCCTGTGCGTTTGTCTGCTGTTACTGTTTCCATCCAGTGTACATAGTTTGTTAGAGTTTTCGTTTAAGGTTTATTGTTTTTGCATTTGAAGTGAGCAGTGTAGATCAGGTTTTTTAGTTTTCTTAAATTATGGCAAGCAAACGAAAACATAGTTCTTGTACTTTAAAAGAAAAACTCGAAGTGTTAATGGGACTAGACAAAGGGGATAGTTTGATGAAGTGGCTGTTGAATTTGGTGTTGGTAAGGCAACAATCAGTGACTGGAAAAAGAATCATGTGAAAATTGAACAGTTTTGCAGTGGAACAAGTGAAAAAACTTTGAAACAACGCCATCACGCAAAAGTTTTTGTAAATGAAGAAACTGACGAAGCAGTGTTTTTGTGGTTTACACAAGAGAGGCAGAAAGGAGTTCCTATTAGCGGTCCATTAATTCAAGAAAAGGCATTGCGGCTGAACAAACTAATGAATGGAGATTTGTCATTTACTGCTAGCAATGGGTGGTTGGATCGATGGAAGAGAAGGCATGGAATCAGACAACTGACGATAAGCGGAGAGAAGTTATCAGCTGATAATACTGCTGCAAAAGAATATTTAGATGAATTCGCCGATTTGATTTCGTCGGAAAATTACTCGCCCCAGCAAGTGTATAATGCGGATGAGACTGGATTGAATTTTAAAGCACTTCCCACTAAAAGTCTTGCTTCTAAAGAGGAATCTTCTGTGCCAGGCTTTAAAATGAACAAACAGCGTTTCACAGTTTTGGCCTGCAGTAACGCCGCGGGAACAAACAAGCTACCATTAATGGTGATTGGAAAATCTGCCAAGCCACGAGCCCTTAAAAATATGAACATGAATTCTCTCCCTGTTTATTATAGAAATCAGACTAAGGCGTGGATGACTGGTAATCTTTTTAAGGAGTGGTTTGAAAAGAAATTTGTTCCTTCGGTAACAAGATTTAATGAAGAAAATGGACTGCCACCTCGAGCTCTACTTTTGATAGACAACGCTCCATCACATCCTTCAGACATGCAGTTGGTGTGCAGAGACATAAAAGCAATTTTTCTACCACCTAACGTGACATCGTTGCTGCAGCCTATGGATCAAGGTGTGCTACAGAACATAAAACTAAGCTACAGAAAAATGCTTCTGCAAACTCTTATTGAAGAAGATTGTTCTCTTTCTATTCTTGAGAAGCTAAAGAAGATAACAATAAAAGATGTGATTTACTGGGTTGCAGAATACTGGAACAATACCAGTAAAAATTTACTGCAGAGATCTTGGACGAAGCTTTGGCCCAGTCTCGAATTTGTGGAAACACCACTTACAACACGAGATGATGAAACTGAGCTCCTTCATCTCTTTCAAAATGTACCAGGATGTGAGGATGCTGAAAAAGGTTGTCTGGAGGAGTGGGCAGCACTAGACGACAATGAAGAATGCACCGAGCATGACATAGTGTCTGTGGTCCAGGATCAACATGACAATGTATCAGGTAGCGATAGCGAGGGAGAAGATGCCTCAACAAATGTGACTCATTCTGACGCTGCCGTCGCTCTCGACATCGCGTTGCGCTACGTAGAACAACACGCAGCTCCTACACCCAATGATGTCATGTTTATGCGACGCTGGCGCAACATCGCATCCTCGGGAAGGTTTATGTCACTTCGCCAGATGAAGATCACTGATTTTAAGTGAAAAAATGTAGTGTAGTGTTTGTGTGTGTTTCTTTTGTGTTTTTCCTTGGCTATTCAGCTCTGATGTTAATGAAATGCTGTATGACGTTGTTGTTTTTATACAGTGTTAATTCCAATATTTTTTACATTTCAATCCTGTTTTACGTAAGCAGCAATACTTGTACATACTTTATTAATTTTTCAAAGATTAGGTTACATATGATAGTTTTATGTAATAATAAATGTGTTTCTTATGACTTTATGTGTTTTTTCAAATGTTGTTTTTCTTCAAAATCATGTTCGGATTTCCCGGGATTTCGGATTTCTGGGGTTCGGATTTGAGGGGTTCTACTGTAGTATAATGTACCACGTGTGTACCTCTTAGTTGATTATCTTTTATTTTATTTTTTTTAAATAATTATCTGGTTATTAAATAATTTTGAATGTTATTTAATTTATTGAATTTGTATTACTTCTGTTTAATTAATTCTTATTATTTAATTAATTAATTATTGCAATCTCAGTTAATTGAATTTTGTTCACTTCGGAACCCTCTTGAAGTTCCGTAGCACTTCCGTAGACCTAAATTATCTTTGTACAGTAAAATGTTGTTTTGACAATATTATAAAGTAATTATAACTCTCACGTACCTTTGGTGTAGCACTGGTAGTTTAGATCTGTCTGTACTAGTTGTTCAGATGGTCTCAGTATGTTATTAAACTGTTAAGTTGTCAAAACAGTATAACTGCACTGTTTGTAAGTAAGTGAGGTAATTTATGTTACTTGGACGCCATATGGAATCTCTGGTTCTTATTCCATAAAATAATTTATTCAAAGAATAAAATAAATAAATTTAATTGATGTTGTTAAATTATTTCTTTGATTGAACGATTAAAATAATTTAATTAATTAATTTTCTTCTGTCTTGTTTATGTATTTAAACGGTTGGCGCTTCACACGTCCAAGCCGCCAACTTAACTGTTTGAGTGCCTTGAAATTGCAGCTCTTTTAAATAAGAAAAATAACTAATAATTGCTTCAATAATTTCTTAAAACGTTTGTTAATTAATAATTTACTGGTTTATTGCTCACAGCGTGCTTACTTTAACTCTATACATTCAATGTTACAATATACCTGGCTTAATTCTCTCCTAACACAGAAGGGTGGCAATGATGAATCTAATACCGGTTTGTTTATTTACAAATTTTTTATACCTCAAGGGTAAATCCTTTAGAACTACAGAATAAAATAACTATGCCTCGAGTTATGATGCTTTACATATGTTTAATTTAATAGGTTAGACACCTTTAAAATTTCAGATTGATTAACGAAATGTTCGTCTGACCTCTACAAGTTTAACTAGAGGTTAACTATGGTTAGCCTAGATCGTTAATTATTATATTGGAATCGTATAATTCCTCTTGAAAAAAGTATACACAATGCTTATTTCTTATAGTATTAATGTTTTGCGTTAGTACATAAGTGTATTATTTCTTATACTAGTAACATAATATTCATACACTGTAATTATATATGGCACTGTACTCCCTGTTTGATAATCGCTTTGGATTATTTTTTAATTCACTTTACGATCTTATACACTGATCGTACACTGCACTTTTTCGCGAATGAACGATTATAACTTCTTGAGATTAAATTTTTGGTTAGGTAATTCACCTAACCTCGTTCTTTTTGTTTCACACAACTAGTTAAGGGAACACTGCTTGTTGTGATGCACTTTAATAAGTATGTAACTTCTTCACTTCTGTGGTTTAATAATATTTGATGAAAATTTTGATCTGGAGTCCTGTAGTATCTGCCAGAATGGAATTCGAAAAAATGTCTTTTTGTTCACTCGTATATCTGTATAGTCGGCTGAAAACTACGCTAGGCAGCGACAATTAATTTCTCAAGTAATGTCCTGATTGGTTAAAAATGATGTCATGATGCGGTCATTCTATTTTTAGCTCTTACATAATTGTTTTAAGCGTGGGTTTATTATTGTTGTTGGTATTCTTCTGTACCCTTCCAAAATTCACAAAATTTGTCATATTTATGTTAGTTTTTCAGTTATACTAATTACAAAGTTGGTTCTATTACTAGCATCATATTGCTCATTCCTTTCTGGTTATTTTGATATGAATAGCGGCCAGTTTAGATACATTTTTCATTAACAAACTCTATCATAATGATAGCCTATCTTAAATATTGTGTTGTTTCAAATGTCTTCTGCTACACTTTGCAGATTCTATTTTTGTAGTTTTTAACATTTATTAAACCATCATTTTTCTCTATTTTGAACACAATTATCTTATTGAAATTAACATATTATTATCTAAATTTGCTGTATCCAGCTGAACATTAACAATCCTTGTAACATATTTGTTTATTACTATTTAATAGCTTCCTTACTTCATTATTAATGATTCAAAATTATTCTGACTTCCTACACTTATTATACTTGACATTGTTTGGTGACTTACACCTTTTACATAATTGTTATATCTCTATTTTCCTATACTCTGTATGGTCTCTTTATTATACATGATTATTATTTTCATAATTTGTTTTGTCATCATTTGTTTGTCTATTATTCCAAGTTTAGAATTACTCTACTTCCTTCAGTATGGACTCCACATAAGTTGTTGTGAGTCATTATTTTGAGCTTTTATTACATTGTTTATAATTCATTGAGTCATCTTAACTCATCTTATGCCATTCTCTTAGTCTACACAATTCATAATAAGGTTTTGTTCACCTTAACTGATAATACATCTTTCTACAAAATTTACCATCTTATAACATTTTTAAATACATATAGTTTTACACTGTTGATTACATTGAGATCATTTATTATTAGAACATATACAATTTGTTCTTTCATTAATTATTCTATCATAATTATTCATTATGCCTTAGCATACCTTTCTTTCAAGGTTGATCTAACATTGTGATTATACTTTTAATCTTATTTTAACGGTTCATTTATTATAATTCATCTATAATTCATGATTATCTACAATATATTTCCTTTTATTTGTTATGCAAATTATTACTTTTCAATTACTCAGCTAATGTGCTGTTTATATTACTTTAATACATGTTGTAAATATCAGTTCTTTCACCTTTAATTCTATTTATGGTGTTTGACTTTGTTTAATGGTTTCTTATGCTCACTTAACTAATCTATTTGGGAACTAGTCTTTGTCAATGTCTCAGTCACATCGTCTGGTTATGTTGTATTGTCATTGAATGCTGATAGTAGATTTACTACTGGTTATCATCATTTCTGGCTACTTAGTTAGTTGATTTTTATGGGACAGTTTGTGCTGTTACAATAGGCATCTACTAGAAAACACTAGAACATAATTTGATTGCGGCCTTGAACACAGGACGCGTGGACCGGTATGGTCTGGAAAAGTCTCGTTGCGGACGCGTGACAAGTATCCTTCATCTCAAAGTAGCAGCAATATTATGCACATACACATTACAGCCAGATTCCACTGCAATAGCCGAGAAAGACGTAGATTGTTCTGTAATGGTGTAACACTTTTTTCGCATTATGCAGCAATATGGTGGACTCACCTCATTTTGGGCCCAAAGTCCTCAGAGCAGTAACCCACACTTTGTAGACATAATTTTGTTCTGTAGGCATTGATTCTCCTCTTCTCTCTCTCGCACACGCACACGCACACACACCGATTGTTTTGTCAAAAATACTTTTGGAGATGGCAATCTCTTTTTGGTTCTAATTTATATCCAATCATATCTGTTGTTGGAGTTTCTATACGAATAAATTAATTATACGTGGTGATGGCATCTGGCGTCTCTCTGTCTCTCTCTCTAGCTGGCGCTACCCCAAGATCCTCATTGTAATCGTCCAATTTTGAAGTTCCTTTTCCCCAAATTTCATACTTCTTGCACAATCTTTTATAAATACTTTTGAGTTTTACATGATTACTTTTGAAATTTTAAGTCTGGGGATATCCCCCAATCACTCTGTCTTTCACTCACGACAGCATCACGAACACCATGTGCTTGGTTTACGACTGCATTATAACTTTACAATTTTCTGCACTTTTACAAAGGTTTCCCATCTCACACTTTTATCCCGTTCACACCTTGGCACGGGAATTGAATGTTTCCGTTACCACATTTGTTCTTGCTTCACTAAAAGGTTTGTTTCATTTATCTCGGTAAATTTTGTTCATACGATAAACGGCGAACTCCTACGTTCACAAAAGCACTGTCTTTACTATGTGAGTCAATGCCAGCACCAATTGTCAACACTCCTTCATCCTCACTTTCACTTTTAACTTATCACTATAACCATTCCACATCTGAATAAATTTATTGCCATCTTTTTTTATCCATTTATTAATATTTTCTTTTCACACACACACACACACACACACACACACACACACACACACACACACACACACACACACACACACACACACACACACACACACACACACACACACACACACACACACACACACACACACACACACACACACACACACACACACACACACACACACACACACACACACACACACACAGTATCCCTTTATATTTTGCTGCCTTTTATTGGCGTGGAATTTAAATTTACTGTGCCTAAGGGTCATGTACCATTACAAATTTGATTTACAGAGCTGCCATCAGGTGAACGCAATGTTCCCAGATGAATTTGCGTATGTGGAAGTTGGGTACTTTTAATCACTAGTTTATTTCTTATAGCAAAATGCCCAAGCATATGATCATTATCACTAGATATATTATGTAACGTATGTTTTTCTGCAACTTTATCCAAAAAAACTCTCCTTACCAATTTCTGAATTTAAATCTCCCAAAGTCATACTTTTGTATTCATAAAATGATAGTTCAGCAGAGAATGACATGAGAAAATAGTGGTGTTGAAAGTATTAACAATTATGTAGAAAAATATAATAATATAAGCACTATGTTTTATTAGTTAATAACTAACTAACAAGTCTACAACACACACACACACACACACACACACACACACACTTGTTCCCCCTAAAATAAAAAAGCATCAAAGTGTTTGGCTTACTCTCAGCATCTGTGTGTTCTAAGTTGGAGGCACGTATTAGTTGTTCTATTAATGAATCAGGATTGACCCTTGTCACTTCTACTCTACCACCAATGCTGCCTCCCTCCTCTGCAGCTTTCTTCCGCCTCTCCAGAGCTGCTTTTCCTCTGTCTAATGATCCTGTTTCACTTAGTCCAGATCCACTACTTGGGTTTCTGAACACATAACATATGACATTAAAACCTTTAAAACAAATTATTACCATCCACTAAAGTGATCTACTATACTTGCCTTATTTATCACATTATCAAATGCTATCATCATTTTTTTATTTATGTTACTTTATTATTACAGTTTGAGTACAACATTGTCACATACGTATTGTAATCTTGTTTTTGGATTTTTGGTTCATGTACATTATATATTTTACACTGTATATGATATTAATACATCTGTACATACAATTGATTTTCTATTCTGTTAAAACCTAAAAAGTACACTTGAAATGTTCTGAAGGGCTCTCCGCCAATAGAAATGGGCCTAAAGAAGTCTAAAGTCTGAAGAAGATGAAACAACTTTTTTTCAAAATTATGCATCAATGTCATTTTTTAAGCCATGAAAACCAACCTTAAATAGCAAACTAAAATACATTGTTAGTAGCAATTATACATTTTATAGTTTAAAAAGAAGATGCCTTTTTTATTGAATGAGATAGTGAACTGCCTGTTGCATACAAAAATTTGATATACAATTTACAAGTTATATGTTAACATCGGATAAGAGATATTGACATGATCTCTACCAAATAACAAATATGGTCTATTGATAACTGATGTAACTCTAAAACTAAGAAAGTTACTTGAGAAAAAAACAATAATAAATTTAACACGAAAACGAATGAGAGACTCACTTATGTTAATTGAATTTAAATATTACTTTTATTATGTACAGCGAATAATATATTTTAGTAATTTTGCATATTTAATAGTATTTATTTAATTTTTAAACAAAAAACATTTTCCATAAACGTTTGTATTACATAAAACCACATAGTGTTACACAAATGTGTTTGAGATGCTGTAAAATAAGTTTCTGGCAAGGTGTGGTTTGTGAACGTGTTGGAGGCCTAAAATTTTTGGAGTTATATAAAACTGTCATTGTAACTTATCATATAGCTCATTTGGATTCACAGTGCACTGTGAATACAGGAGAATTTAACTTGCTTTCTTTGCTGACGTTTTACTATATAGAAACGCTATCATTGGGATTAAGTGTTATGACCAGTGATGAGAGAGAGTTTACTGTATGGAAATATTTGTCACTACTACCAATTTTTTGTTACAGCTGATGTTATCAAAGCCAATATTCCTTGCACTATGGTTGTACTTATTCAGATAGAAACCAACCATATGATACAAGTAGAGTCGTTAAGGTAAAATTATCATTATAACTGATGTGGTAGTAAAACGTTTCTAGCATAGTATGAACTGATAATACCATCCATAATTATACTGTACATATATTAAATGTTAAAAATTAATTCAAATTAAATACATACTTTAATGTGCGCGCGCGCAGTGAGAGAGAGAGAGAGAGAAAGAGAGAGAGAGATAGAGAGAGAGAGAGAGAGAGAGAGAGAGAGAGAGAGAGAGAGAGAGAGAGAGAGAGAGAGAGAGAGAGAGAGAGAGAGAATTCAGCTTGTTAACGAGAATTCCAAGAAACTTTACCCAACAGAAGGACAGAAGCAATAATAATAGTAGTAATTCAATACTTAAACTTAGAAGTGTTTTTTAATTAAAGAATTAGAGCAATTCATATTAGCATCCATACAGCATTCTTTTATATTTGAAAAAATACATGTGTAAGAAATTATTTAAAATTAATTACAGTTATTTAATTTTTTATGTCTGAAGAATAGCAGATCCATTTAAAGTCTACACCTGCTATGAGAAAAAATATATTTCAAACAATAAGTAAAGATTTTTAAAATGTGAAATTTAAAAACACTTTCTAGTGCCAAAATTAAATACTAGAACAATTAAGTTTGCTTTTCTTCAACTGACATTACCACTTTTTGAAAACAACTGCAAGTCAAGAATCCTGTGCTCATCACTGTGTCATATAATACAAAGAACAAAACAAAACTGTTCCAAATTCAAGGTGTTTTTTTAATATTTTTCTTATTTTAAGAAATGTGAAGACACTCTGTAATAACCTTGTTTATGAAACTGTTTTATCAACGTTAGTTTTACACTAACTAGGATTATGACCAAGGGCGACCCTAACAGGGAGGTGCTCGGACACTGTCCCCCCTGTGAATATGTTAAGGAGATAACGTATAAATAGATTTATTATCCGGTATATTATACTTGATTTCATATTTTTCAAGGTGATAAAATTATCTTTTTTCAATAGAAAATAAATATTAAGTTCGAAAATACGGCGTCAAAACAATATGAATCAGCTGCTAATAACTGTCGTCTATACGGCTTGCACAGGGACACTTGTCAGTAGCCCAGAGGACACTCACGCCATCTAATACAATGTTGCCAAAGCCTCTTTACTAGGTAAACTAAAAATTCTCCAGGAGTAAAATGACAACATAGCCCAGCTACTCCAACAGGCATTTCGGACGGCGGCCGAATGTCCAATTCCATTGTACGCATGCGTTTACCTGAACTTTTCGCACCATTCTCCCGAAGCCCGAACATAACCGTATTTTTCACATGTGTTTTCAGTCCGGTTTGTTTAGTCAGTGAGTCAGTGTTCATTCGGTGAATCTTCCGGCAGTAACGCATAACATCGTCTTAAATCGGATAACTTTGTTCATGTGAGTGAATGTATTGTTTAAATCACATTATTTCGTGAGACTAATTTGAAATGAATTCTGTCGAGCATTTAAAAAACAATGTTTGTGATTTTGAAACGTGATTGGCAATTAAAAATTTGGGCGCACCAAGACCAATTTTAAATATTTCACAGCCAGATAAGAATGGGAGTAGGGTATTCAACGGAAAGTTTAATGAAAAACATTATGACTTCGCAAAGTGGTTATGTGGTTGTGATAAAAGTAATGCATTTTTCTGTTTTGTTTGCTTATTATGTTCTCCTCGGGTAGATGCAGCATGGACAATAAATGGTGTTACTGATCTAAAACATTTAAAAGAGAAAGTAAAGAAGCATAGTTCAAGTGAAAAACATTTGAACTATGAAGTAGAATTCTCTCTGTTAGGATCAATCAACATTCAAAGCCAGTTAAATTCAGCCTACAGTCCATTAAAGAACACAATGAAAATGTTGAGCAGAATCGGTACATTTTAAATCGTATAATAGAGTGTATTAAATTTTGTGGTTCCTTCGAGCTTGCTTTGAGAGGACACGATGAAAGTTCAGATTCGGATAATCCTGGAGTATTTTGTGGACTTGTTGATTTGTTAGGGGAAGTTGATAATATATTTAAAAAACATTTGCTAGAAAAAAAGTCTTTTCAGGGATTGTCAAAGACAATCCAAAATGAATTGTTAGATTCAATGCTAGTTGTATAGCATTGTAGTTGCTTGTAACTTCATTTTAAAAGAGATGGAACAGGCTGAATTCGTTGCAATACAAGCGGATGAAACCACCGACATTTCAGTGAGAAATCAATTGGTTTTAATTGTCAGGTACACAATCGGTAACAAAATGTATGAACGATTTTGGGGTTACTTTACCCCGGAATCTCAAAACGCGCAGGAAATTTTAAAGTGCATTTTACAGCAACTCCAATGTTTAAAAATTTCGGAAAAGCCATTGAAATTGATTGCACAGAGTTATGACGGTGCATCTGTCATGTCAGGCAGTGTTAACGGTGTGCAGGCGCTTATAAAACAACATTACCCAAACGCTCACTATATTCACTGCTATGTTCATAAATTAAATCTAGTGGTAGCCAAAGCAGCTAGTTGTAATACAAATGTCAGAGTATATTTTTCTAATTTGGACGGCTTCCCTTCATTTTTTTCCCGATCTTCAAAAAGGACAGAAGTGCTGAATAGTGTAGTGAAAAAACGCCTTCCCCGAGGATGCGATACCCATTGGACATTCCACAGTAAAACGGTAACAACAATTCACAATCACAAAGACGATTTGGTGAAATGGTGTTTCGAGCAGATCATAAGTGATGAAAGAGATGCCAGTACTATTCGAAAAGCATACGGTTTGCTCAATTTGTTGCAAGATGAAAATTTCCTTTTTTGGTTAGATCTTTTCAATAAGATAATGCCTCTTGTAGAAATTTTATTTTGTCAAATTCAAAAAAGAGGTATCGATTCTGTTTTTGTCAAAAGTTGTATCGAAATATTTAAAAATCATATTCAAAATGTAAGAGAAGGAATTGATGACTTCGTTTGCACAAACCAAATGAAAAGGAAACGATCTGATGAAAACGAGGTAATGAACGCAAAAGAAATATGTGACATTATTTTGGTGAGTGTAAATGATCGCTTGTCATTTACTGGACATTTATCTTTGGCCTTCCTTTTTGACACAACATTTTTTGAAAAGTATCGAATAAATTTTCCAAAATATATTTTTGACAAAGTCCTGCAGCACTATCCTTCTATCATAGATAATAATAAATTGACTGCTGAACTTAATGTACTTTATAAAAGAGATGATTTTATCCGTGCTCCTGGTATTTCATCGTTGTTGGGTGTAATGATTGAGAATAATTTGTGCGACACATTCTCAGAGACTGTAAAACTGCTGAATGTTGTGTGCACAACTCCAATGACGACGGCTGAGAGCGAACGATGTTTTTCTACATTAAAGAGAATTAAAAGTTTTCTGCGTAATACAATGACACAGGATCGCCTAAATTCCCTATCAATGCTTTCAATTGAGAGAAAGTTTATTTCTGAATGTGAAAATTTTAATGAACTTGTGACTTGTGATTGATAATTTTGCTTCTGCTAAAACTCGTAAAATGGACTTCTTATTTAAATCGTGCGTCTGTTGAATTATTCTAAAATAACGGATTTTGGAATGTAAATATCAATTATTATTATTATTTTTTTTGTACCAACAGTGTAGTTAGGCCATATAAACTATAAATCATAGCAAATGAATTACAGTAATATTCAATTATATATTAAGTTAGTGAGGCTTTGGTGTTACGTGTCATGGAGACTGATAATGACAGTCAAGGAGTCCTGTGTTCTAATCACCACCGGCGATACAGTGGGTACACAGCCTTCCAGATGTATCTGGAACACTGGAATCGTCCTAGGTGAGTACATGTGCACTGTATTTTTTTACATATAGTATTAAAATGATTTAATTTTTAAGAGATTAGATTTACTAGGACCAGATTGTCTAGGGTTACTGACACATTATTATTATTCTGTAGAGGGGCATCCAGAAACCTTAAAACACAAACGTACTGATACATACTCTTAAATAAATCCACAACAAATAATGTACTGAGTCTCATATATAATGCTTAAATGAACAAACAAGTAAAACATCCAAGTGTCCTCCCTAGTTTTTTGGCCAGAGCCGCCACTGATTATGACTATGACTATTCTGTTGTACTCAAAGCAATATCACAAAATAACAATGCTAATAATGACAGCAAGAAAAGTATGCACGCAATATTAATAAATGAATAAACAATTTATATAACTACATTAAGTTACAGTTTACACACGCACACACACACACACACACACACACGCGCGCACACACACACAAAACCTATACTTGAACCTATTTGTGGAGGTATACAGATGATAAGCACACACTACATTTAACATAAAGTATATGTGCATGACGCCCTTAATATACATGTAAAGAAAAATAATAAAACACACCCCTCATTAAATACAAATGAAGAAGCTTCTATTGTGTTTAAAATAATTTTCATACATATTTATATTAATTCTCAACGTATTCTTCAACTGCCAATTAATAAATTAATTATACTGTTATTTTTAAAAATATGAAAAACAGGCTAACTTATTTATATAGATTATCTATTATCTGTACAAGTTATCTATATTTATATAGATTTTTTATAGCAACTCTTGACATGCCTGTAGTTGCTTGCAGTAACTGTATACCATATTGTATTAGTAAAACAGAGGTGCAGAGAAGTGCGTTGGGGGAGGGGGGTTAAACCCCTCCCTACCCCTAAAAAGATAAATAAAAAAGGAAATCAAAAATTAAAAACAAGTTAGTAAAAATGTAGCCATATAAGTCAAACTAAATTATTGGGTAATTAGTTAATGAGTACGAACGTTTTTAATTATGGTATACTATTACTGTCATGTGAGTACAAAATTGCACTGTGTAAACATTATTAGTTTTTGATTGGTTGAGGGATGGTTCAAATTTTATTATAGTTTTTTATGTTATGTCCTCTTTTCAAATAGGAAGGAGGTAGGATTTGAATTTTTATTTAGCCTGTAGTGTATCCAACTTGGTTTATGATATTTATAAACTGAGTAGTAATGCATTCTGTGGCAAGTTATAATTTTCTATATTAAACACTTTTTGCTTGCTATTTGATCTTACACAGCTGTGCCTATTGTTGTATATGGGTTTTCGATCCATATTTAATTTTTTGTTCACTTTTTAATTTAATGCTTTATTAGCACTTTGAAAACAAATAAACAATTAAAATCTTGAAATGTATCCGTTAAGCTATACATACACAAACCTATGACCTAATGTGGTATTCGGAACGCTGTTTACTATCATTCCACAGTCTGACCAATGAACTGATTTGTATGCTAATGTTAACAAAATTTTGTGACCAATCTTAAATTTTTAAATTGTGAACAGTTTTCTTTTTTGAGAACCATAGCGCCCATTTTATGAATATCTTTTATTCATTTCTGTGGCAAATGAACAGACTGATTTAATTCCATTTGCTGTAGTATATTCATTCACGTACTGTACTCACTAAGGTGAAGTTTTAAAATATTTTAACAAAACATTTAACGCTATCAGCATTTCCAGAAGACAGGTGACAATTTGTATCAGGTTTCTAGTATTGTTTATTTATTTACAATGCAATCTTAGGTGTCATCTTTATTGTTTAAGTACACTACTTCATTAAATTTTACATACCTATTAATATAACACAAAAAATGAAGACACTTCCATTATACTGTCTTGATTATAACATAATAAACAGCAAATAATGAGTTCTTTTTCTACTGATTATTTTAGTTTTATTCACAAAACCTAAACCCACCCCAAAAGGAAATCCAGATTCACCCCTGAATACAACAATAAATTTACTTTCCAAGTAAATTTTAGAATGTTATGTGCATCATCTGTATATTTCACATAGAGAATGTGCATTATTAGAGGTTTAAATAAATAAAGATGTTGCATTCGCTTTAAAATAATGGCATTTACATTATATAATGTTATAACATTAAAATATATAATAAAATCCTAAATGACATACATTTAAACCACTGATGATGCAGATTGTTTTGTGAATGTGTATATATGGCATATATAATATTGTGAAATTACCTGTAAATAAAATTTATTATTATAATAATACAATATAATATATATTGATGTACATACATATTCATATATTACGTATACATAAACACAAAGAAAGAAGCTTCTTGGTTCCTCAAAAACATACCAGCAAAAATAATAAGAGTGATGTACTTGCAGTTTCATATGAAACACGAATTATTGTGTGAACCTATTAACTTATAATATATAACTCTTAAAAACAATACAAAAAGCTAATGACTACAGTTTCTAGTTAGGCTTTACCTGGACCAACAAAATTGTAACACAAAATGATATAATTGCACTGTTACAGCTAAAATATGAACAAATATAGTGGGTTGTAACATAGCATCCATGTAAAGAAAAGCAGGTCTTACACAAATGTAAATACACATAATATTAAAGCAAAAGCAAAAGCATGCATCTTTCATAGCAGCATGTACTACTCTATTGCATTGCAGCTGTTAGTAATACACAGTCAAGTCTCAACATCCTGCTTAGATAAAAGCAAAAGATAAGGTTAAAAATATAAATGTAGTTACCTTCTACAGTGAAGACACTTGGGCTACTTTATAAATTTTAATCTGCACAAGTGCATTTGACAGACTATCTTGTAATATTCACAACTATGGACATTAAACACACACTTTATAAACTTCACAATGCTAAATCTTAATTTTAAAAATCATAGAAATGCTGTCTTCTCATACTGAAGAACTCCACACAAGAGTCAATCCATTTCAAGGTGTCCAGAGCTTGCTTGATTATTAAAAAGAAAATAATTTTTTACTATTATTACCCCTTCTTAGAAGACTCCCAAAAACCAGCCATATTTTATTTTTATTCCACGCCTGTTTAAATTGGTAGCCATTTTTGTGTCATTTCTACTGCTGTTTTTCGTGTTTGTAAGTGTTTACACCAAATGCAATATCTCATTTTAGGTTTGTCGTACAGGGTTGAAACAAAAACCATATTATTAAGCTAATTTTGGGCTATCTTTTAAGTATGAGGATTGTTCAGTCGAAACACGTTTAGAGGGTGTAAAGCATTTTTTATCAACGATTTTAAAAGCAGTCTCCATTAACATTAAGGCATGAGTCCCACTGTGGCACTAATCTGTAGATTCCCTGCTGGTAAAATTCTTGCAGCTGTTTGTGGAACCATTCGCTAACAGCAAACTCTACCTCAGCGTCCGATTTGAACCGCCGTTATTTTAGTGATTTCTTTTTAATGGGCCAAAAACATGATAATCATATGAGGACAAGTCGGAACTGTAAGGTGGATGCTGTAAGACTTCCCACTTGATACGACCAAGCAGATCTTGAATCATCTGGGCTACATGGGGTCGGGCATTATCATGCAGAAGAATGACACCATTTGTGAGATTCCCCATGACCCATAAGCGTTTTATGCTGTCTGCATATCACTCAGTGTTGATGTTGACACCAAGTTCTTTAAAATCTAAGAGCAGCACACCCTGATAATAAAAAAAAATACCGTCACCATTACTTTTCCTGCTGAAGGTTGGGACCGACAATTTTTCACCTTTGGATTGTGCATGCTTCCACTGCAAACTCTGACGTTTGGATTCTGGTTCGTAGTGATAACACCAAGACTCATCACCGGTAACAATTTGGTGTAGAAAGGCATTACCTTGTTGTTGATAGCGCATCAAACTGGGCCCTACACTTTCCCTTCTCTTGATATTTTGAATGACGTTCTTGGACCAGCTGGATGGTAAACGTGAACAAGTAGAAAATTTTATTTATTTAAGAACCAAAGTTGAGGTTGACACAAAAACAACTCTTTTTCATTCCAATGTTGTTCGTTGTATCATATTACAAGCTTAGTAGCAGCTAATAATTTCTGTTTTTTTAAAAAGCAAGCTGTATAAGTCTTAATTAAAAACTTTCACTAATTGCTAGTTTAAACACTTTATTACACACAAACAAAGTTTATTTTGATTACCTAAACACACTCTTCAGATAAGTTTTTTCTTTAACATTAAGATTTCTTTAAGAAAACAGCTGACAGTCTTAATATTTGTTTGTTTTAATTTTCTCAGTGACTGAATCACCTAAAAGAATTGACATTTCTTCACACAATTTTTGAGAGATTACATGGGAGCGATCAGTTACCACTGTAAGTTCCAATGAGGTCACCTTCTTTAAAACATTACAAACTGGGCCGTAGACTTTCCCTTCTCTTGATATTTTGAATGACATTCCTGGACCAGCTGGCTGGTAAAAGTGAACAACTAGATCTTCACTCTCAAGGCTTATATCTGTTACCTCACCAGTCCACTATTGATTTTCGTACACACAAGGAACCAAGTCTTTTTCTGTAAGTGATGAGGGAACAATTTTGGACACAGGGTGATCTTCAAATTCATCTGACTTTGAAGTGAAATAGTATCTCAATATGCCTTCTGTTAGAGGAGCTGTATTTGTGAAAACTTCTAGTTCCAGTTATCCTTTGACAGCATTCAAATCAACTGTTAAGGTCCTTCCAGTCCTTTGGATTATTTCTTCTGCTGTAACTAACATATTGTTATGCAATATGGAAATTCTGTACAACAGAGAACATTGTTCTACAAGTATCTCACCTAACCCAACAGGTGCTTGTTTCTTCAAGACCACATCAAGTCTGCTATAGTTTTCAAGTGCCTGTTATGGATACATATATTATTCTGGAACACTTGTGCTACCTATTTAAATAACAGCAGCTGACTTTGTCAATCAGTTTATGTCAGGCGATTTACTCAGTGTATCTCAAGTGGTATTTAGTAAAAAGTGATATTGTGTGGGACTCTATTAGTTGACATTATTATTGGATGTGGACAAATTTAATTTGAATTTTTGTACAAGTATAATCTTGTTCAATAACTTGTTGATTACAAACTGCTATTTGTGATTAATTAAAGCTGGTGATTAGTGTTTGTATTTTGTTTTCTACTGTACCATACGACGATCAGTTAGATTGGTGTAACAATATATTTGATTCCTACTAAGTGGTCTTTGAAGGGTCACCTTGGCTACCTGACATTTAGTCATACCTCCTATGCCAGATGCATTTTTGCCATACACTGACCCAAATTCTTTATATTCTTGTACTGATGTGCTGCTCCATCTGTGAAGTATATAACTTTTTTGACAATAGGCAAATTTTCTTTAATATCGTCTGACAAATACTTTTGGAAGCACTGAAAAGTGGTTGTATCATGGTTTAGATTGTCACCAAGTATACAAAGACTTTAATGTTATACTTTTCCATTTTCTCTATAATTAAATCCTTAAATTTTTAGTGACCGTCAATCAGTGAATGTTTTAGTGGATGGTTAGTGAGGATCGGTCAATAATACAACTTTAGTTATTTTGCGTCGACGTTTCGACAATATTTATTGTCATCTTCAGGACCTGTGTATGAAATACAATAGAAATATCAAACATAACGAAACAATTAAATATTTGGGTGAGCGTGTTGGTGATGTGAGTGTGTGCGTGTGTATGTATGTATCATTTTTTATGTGAAGACTTATGATAGTTTGTTTACATCTTCAAATTATCTTTAAGAAAGCGAGCAAATTATAGTATGAGAGAACTTAATTTATACAGTATTACAATTTAAATTACTAAATATAATGTTATTTTAATTAATTAAACAAACAGTAACCAACAATTGGATATTACAGTAGATTGGTACATAAATTGTTTATACCTACAACAGTCAACATATAGCAAAGTAATATATTACCTATAACTAAAACAGATGTTACGTAGTAACATCCCCTAATCTGTTTTAGTTATAGGTAATATATTACTTTGCTATATGTTGACTGTTGTAGGTATAAACAATTTATGTACCAATCTACTGTAATATCCAATTGTTGGTTACTGTTTGTTTAATTAATTAAAATAACATTATATTTAGTAATTTAAATTGTAATACTGTATAAATTAAGTTCTCTCATACTATAATTTGCTCGCTTTCTTAAAGATAATTTGAAGATGTAAACAAACTATCATAAGTCTTCACATAAAAAATGATACATACATACACACGCACACACTCACATCACCAACACGTTCACCCAATTATTTAATTGTTTCGTTATGTTTGATATTTCTATTGTATTTCATACACAGGTCCTGAAGATGACAATAAATATTGTCGAAACGTCGACGCAAAATAACTAAAGTTGTATTATTGACCGATCCTCACTAACCATCCACTAAAACTTTCTCTATAATAATACACAAATAGGTGTACGGTCACTTGTTTATTAAATAACCCAACGAAAAGTCTGAATTTCATCTTTCATTGACAAAAGTAATGTTTTTTGCCAAATTAGCTAAAACTAAATTCAAAATTCCTCTTCTTACAGGTTTGTTTTTTCTTTGAAAATTGGGCTTGGATTTTGGATACATAGTGCTGTATCTTTAATCGTTCAATATTTTCATTCAGTATTTTTAAAAATGCTTCTTTTTCTTGAATTATACAGATCATGTCAGCTCTGTCAGTTGTATCCCACATTTTGTGTGTTATAGAATTAGGAAGTAAATCATTTTCACCTGAAGAATAAATCATATCTAACAAAGCTTCTTTGCCAAGGCAGTCTATATACATGTTCATCATACAGTCATAATTTTCAAGACTGCAACAGTGATTTCTATCAAATCTTCAAAAATCTATATTGAGTTTTGGACCATCAAAACTTACTGTTTTGGTGATGTGGACACACGCCATATGAGTCCCAGAAACTCATGCTAAAGTGCACCACTTGGGTGCAGCTCACAGAACTTTGATCTTCCAATTTTATACTGAGGACATTTCGAATGCAATGTACAACAGATCATTCAAGTTTGTAGGAACATGGAGTTTTTGTTTCTGCATTTTCACTCTATCAATGCAAATGCTTATGCAATCTTTTTTGCAAGGTCATTGCCTACTTCTGTTATTATCTCATAAAATTCAATAACTTTATTTACTGTTTCTTGACTAACATAACACTCTCAGCCTTCCTTTTCTTCAAACCAGGCAAAATTACCTGTTCTTTACCTAACTCCTTAGTTAGTTTTACTAAATGTTCCGACACACTAAATTCATATGTTATATTTTATCTCGGACAAGATTGAGGAACCAAACTCAGAATTTTCCCTTTTCTTTCCTTCAAAGAAATGGTACAATTATCATAACAATCAGGGATTTTAGCATTAAAACACAGTTCTAAGTTTCTTTTAAGTGTATCAGAAACTTCTTCGAACTTGGTTTTTAGTGCAACTGGTCTTTTTTCATTACTATTAGTTTTTTAAATTATTCTTTCAAAGAAGTAACAATATATTTTTATAATTACATTTGATACGTAACTTAATAAAGCAAAAAATATATAAAATTGTTTGGGTTTCCCATTGTTTTAGATGTATTATAAAAATGGCAGAAAGAAGGTGTCCTGATCATAACATGTTTTTTTGTTATATTAGAGTTGCTATTACTTAAGTACCAGCAATACACAAGATTATTTTTATGTTTATACTAACATACTATGTTTATAATAACACTTTTAGTACAAAGAGCTTTTTATCTTGTGCAATGTTCAAATTTTGCTTGTGGTAAGGCTTGCAAAATGTGCTTGCCTGTGCAAATGGGCAAAAAATAGCCAAGACGGGACACATCTGAAGACCCAGACATTACCAGTTAATACTGCCAACAAGTACTTGACACTGCTGGGCATCGCAACTGAAATAGAACCTTTTTGCCCAAAAATTAACCTACAGAATACCAAACAATCAACCCAATCTCTCTCTTCTGTCTGATATGAAAAAGCAAGATGCACCTTCCACAATCTTCCACCAAATGGCACTAGCAACCATCAGTGAAAGATATCCCCAGGATGAGTACCTTAGAATCTATACAGACAGATCGCTCATAGGAAAACATGGAAAGGCTGGCGCAGGAGTACATTGTGAACTGTTCTCCCACTACATTTCAGTGGGAGAAAATAAAACCAGTTTTGACAGAGAAATAAAGGCAATACATATGGCATTACAACAACTCTTACTCAGACCACTAGCTTTTAAAAAAGCCATTTTTCTTGTTGACTCCAAGTCTGCAATCCAGTCTATCGCATCAAACAGACAGCCTATAGATAGCACTGTAAAGGAAACAAAGGATGCAATAAAACTTCTCAGTAAACAAGGGAAAACAATAATTCTCCAGTGGATCCCCTCACATGTAGGAATAAGTGGGAATGAAACGGCCGACCTGCTAGCAAAAAAGGGCACAACATTGCAAGGGAGAAAAACACTACATAGCACAAGAACAATCAAAAGACTTGTTAAAAACAAAACACAAGAGATGTTCACCAATTAGGCCAGCCTTGCGTCCAGTGGTAAATGGTGGAAAAACATTGGAAACACTTGGGACAAAAACAAAAATATACCCAGAAACCAAGCAGTAGCGAACTTCAGACTCAATACTGGTCACGACTGCCTTGCTGAACACCTCCATCGTATTAAGATCTACAAATCCCACCACTACACAATCTGTAAGCAGCTGAATACAGTGATGAACAGAGACCATCTTCTTGTATGTTCAGGATTGGATCACTCTTATCAAGAGACAGGGAATCTACCAAAACTCTATTGGGATGCCAGAAGACAAATGGAATAATTCAATGTCCTGCCATTAGAAAACAACATGTTCAAATTTTTATCTCGTCCCCCACAAGAGATATTGAGCATTAAATAAAAAATTACCAAAGTTGAGTGTTTGGTTTGTTCATAAACTTTATGCCGGATTTTTAATTATGGGGTTATCGGGTAATAACAACAATTCTATGCTTAAAAGGTAGCCCAAAATGAGCTTAATAATATGGTTTTTGTTTCAATTCTGTATGACAAACCTGAAATACGATATTGCATTAGGCATAAACACTTACAAATATGAAAACCAGATGTGGCCATGACACAAAAATGTCCGCCAAAAAGGTAAAAAATAAAAATAAAACAAGGGTGGCCTGGGATTCCTCTAGGATATGGGTAACTACAGTGGAAAAAAAAATTTTGTAAAAAATAGTCAAGCAACCAATTAATTCTTTTCTCGACCCACTTGAAACAGACTGACCCACAAAATAATTTTGAGTATTAAGGTAACTGATGTACCTGTAGAGCACCTTTAATAATATGAATTTTTGCATACAGAATAGAGAAAGAATAATCTGTCAAGTTATTAATTCACTAATAACTGCATATACTCTGAGTGACATATTGCAAACTGATTTACTACTTGAATGTTTAACTCTCCCAATATTGAAATGGGAAGTTCTACGTATTTCTGATAATGAGATTTTTCTATGCAATTTTAATTTAGATTAGATCTTAATACTGTAATTATTAAGTATTTTCATTTTTATAATACATCATGAACTACATTACTTTGCAGGTATCTTAAAATACCAAATGACTAGTTAGTGGAAAAATATGTATTATACAGCTTACATACAAGAATCTATATAACTTCAACATATGAGGCGTGTTCAAAAAGATCGGAACTTTTTTCCCATGTGTGACCAAATGAAGCACAGGCATGCAGTGAACCCTAGAGCACGCAAGCACTCACTGCCGCCATCCCACTACAACGAATCAGTCGCTGTCTGGCTGCATGTCAGTACGTGTATCGAGTGCCTGTCGGATTTCATTTATTGTAAAATGACAGAAAAAGTTGAGCACCGGTACTGCATTAAATTTTGCCGACTTGGTGATACCCAAGCGGATACTATTCGAAAAATTCAGCAGTATTTTGGGGGCGATGCTATGAGTGTCACACATATTAAGGAGTGGTATAATCACTTCAAAGATGGATGCACATCAGTGGACAGCAAACCATGTTCTGGCAGGCCCTCAACAAGCCGTAATCATAAAATCATCGACCAAGTGCAAACTTTGGTCACGGAGGATCATCAAATTACTGTCCGAGAGATTGCAGCAGAGGTGGGAATAAGCATTGGTTTAGTACATTCCATTTTGACCAAAAATCTGGCTATGCAAAGAGTGTCTGCAATATTTGTCACAAAACTGTTAACGATGGAGCAGAAGAGACTCCATTTGAAAGTTTCACAAGACATGTTGGACTGTGTAAAAACTGACTCAAGCTTCGTCAACACCGAGATCACTGGTGATGAGACGTGGGTTTATGGGTACAATCCCGAAACAAAAGTTCAGTCTTCACAATGGAAACACTCATCATCCCTGGGCCGAAAAAAGCAAGACAAGTGCGTAGAAAAATCAAAGTCATGCTGACTGTGTTTTTTGACTCGTGTGGGATAGTGCATCATGAGTACGCACCACAAGGCCAAAAAATTACCAAAGAATACTATTTAGAGGTTATGCGTCACCTCCGTCGTACTGTGTGGCGTAAGACCTGTGGACGGCGCAAACTTGGCAACTCCATCACGACAATGCACCTGCCTATTCTTCTCATCTAATTCAGACTTTCTTGGCAAAACAACACACCTCAGCTACGCCAGCCTCCCTCCTCTCCTGACATGGCTCCTTGTGATTTTGGGTTACTTTTTAAGTTGAAAATGTTGCTGAAGGGGACCCGATTTGAGTCAAGAGAAGACATCATACAAAATACGATGAGACAGTTGTACTACATACAAAAAGATGACTTCCAGACATGTTTCCAAAAATGGTAGGACTGCTGGCAGAGGTGTGTGCAATCTAAATGGGAGTACTTTGAAGGGGATAAATGTTTAAAACCTACAGATAAACAAATGTATTTTTCCTGAGCAAAAGTCTGATACTTTCTGAACACTCCTCGTATATATAAGAATACATCACACATCTATATAATCTATATATAAATTTCAGACGAGCATTTGACAGTACTAACAAAGGAAAGATATTCGAAGATCTTTTATCACTTGGTATCCCAAACAAAATGGTACAACTCATGGAACTGGCTATGGCTGGTTCCAGAGTAACAATATAAGTTGGCAGTCAGGTGATCCACATTTCCCATTACCACAGGTGTTAGACAAGAAGTTGCACTGTCCTCTTTAGTATTTGGCTTAGTTTTAGAAGCTGTAATCAACAAGATGGAAATTACTGGACATATAGGAATAAAAACCACAAAATTCTTACTTATGCTTGTAACGGTACAATTTTGGTCCTATAATATTTTAGGAAATAATTGTTATAAAGTCTAATTGTTATAATTGTTTTTAAAGCCCTATAAAGAAAACAGCGTAAAGTTGTCCAAAAGTTTTCAACGACGTAATATTGAGCGGACAGGATTTGTGTCGAGGTCAGGGTAAAATCACAGTAATAGCAAAAAACAGTTCGTCATATTAGAGTGTAAACAAGCCTAACCCAATGATGACATCAGCTACAGGAATGTGATGCGCATTAAAATACATTTGTAAACAGCAGGGTTTGGCCGTTCAAACAAAGGACTAGTGACCCAGTTTGTTCCCCACCTCTGTATTGCATAGTTGCAAACAAATCCCAGTTTCGTCTTGACAGTGTTCCATGCCGGCCGGCATACACTAAATTTTACATTTACCTAACTCTTGAAACTACATCAAAAAATGTAAAGCAAAATTTAAACAGTGGCCACATCTAAATAAAAATGTGAAAGTGCCGTATTATTGAAACAGTTCGCCGAAAACCTCGGGCGAGAGTGCTCAATCTACAACAAGGGGACATCTTCACGTATAATGCAGCTAAGTAAAATTTGCTGCCAAAACCGATCAAATATAAAATATTTATATTCAAAATTATTCAAATTTATTCAAATGAGCTCATATTAACGAAATTGTACCAGAGAATGAAAGAGAGAGAGAGTGAGAGAGTGGATACAAATATGATTCAATATTAATAAGTGCTGGGTTGTGCCAATATTTACGTTTATCATGTTTATTAGGTTAATATTATAACACATGTTTGTTTTGGAGGGTTAAAATGTTCTAAGGGTTTAATGTTTGCTAAACGCCCCATGGCATAATACGTACGTGTATGGTACAGCTAGAGTCATTTTTCAATGTGTATTTAGAGTCATCTTAAAAATAAAAGGTCAATGGTACGTTTTGTCTTGAGTACAATTACGAGGTGCTATCAGAAAGTTCCCGGACTAGGTCTAATAAATTCTTTTTGCTTACCTAGGCCATTAATGGCTCCCATCTCCTTCAAAGTAGTCTCCCTGTGAATTGATACAACGAATCCAGCGTTGTTTCCGTGCCTGGAAAGTGTCAAAAAAAGTCTTTTGCTGAAGGCTGTCAAGCACCTCCTGCGTTTTTTTCTTAATGTCTTCTACAGTGTCAAAACGGTGACCTTTCATGTGAATTTTTATTTTCAGGAACAGAGAAAAATCACAGGGGGCTAAATCTGGTGAATATGGAGGGTGTGGGACGGTGGCCATATTGTTTTTGGTCAAAAACTCTGTTGTTTTCAGTGAAGCGTGAGCAGGTGCATTGTCGTGATGCAACAGCCAGTTTTGGTCTTCCCACAATTTGGGCCTTTTTCGTCGCGCATTTTGTCTCAGCCGCCTCAAAACGTCACAATAAAAATCTGAGTTCACTGTAACACCAGCTGGCACGAACTCGCGATGGACAATGCCTTTGATGTCGAAAAACACAATGAGCATGGTTTTTGCTGCACTTCTGACCTGCCGTGCTTTTTTTTGGTCTTGGTGATTGTGGACTTTTCCACTGTGACGACTGCTGTTTTGTTTCTGGATCATAACCATAAAACCAGCTTTCATCACCGGTTATGACCCTGGAGATGAAGGTAGGGTCATTTTCAGACATTTCTCTGAGTTCACTGCACACATCAACACGGCGCTGTTTCTGATCCACAGACAAAAGCCGAGGGACGAATTTCACAGCAACATGACGCATGCCTAAATTTTCAGTTAGAATTTCTTGACAGCTTCCATAGCTTATTCCGGCACTTGTACACAACTCATGGATTGTTTGACGACGGTCTTCGTGAATGAGTTGTCGAATTTTTTTCAACATTTTCATCCGTTTTGCTCGTGGAAGGTCGTCCTGAACGGTGATCATCTTCAAGTGACATTCTGCCAGCCTTGAAATGAGCGTACCACTCAAAAACCTGTGTTCTGTGTACGGAATGTTCTTCAAAAGCTCCTCGAAGCATTGCAAAAGTTTCAGTAGGCGATTTACCAAGTTTAAAACAAAACTTAATGCACGTGCGTTGCTCGAATTTATCAGCCATCATAAAATTAGCAAATGAACGTTAACACACGATTACAAAACACAACGCGTAGACCGAACACAACCTCACAATGCAACGAAACTCGGCAGACTGACTCATTACGTATTACGGAATCGGACACTGGGACGCCAGGTTGTACAGTCACGTCCAACAGCCGTGCCAAGTACAGTCTGGGAACTTTCCGATAGCACCTCGTACTTCAGGTAATATATTCCACGACCCAGATTCGTGTAACCCGAATTCTGGCCCTCAAGGTAAGTTTTGTAATTTGTTGTACAGTGTGACATGGCGCCCGATAAGTGAAAGTGATTATTTTAGTACACATCAGATCAATGTAACCAATTAATTTAAACCATAAAAGTGTAGAGTTACAATTGTCGCCTTGCGAACAGGGACTCGACATAAAAATATAATTTTATGTGGAGTATACTTACCAGAATGTGGAATAATTACCTGGAGTAATATTTTTAAAGTACGTAAACACGTGCGTAAGGTAGGGTTAAGTTACGAGGCTATAGGTATATATGTGTTAGAGATATAATAAACAAAATGAGTACCAATGACAATAAAACAATAGAAATCAGTGCAACTGATGAAAATTTGACTAGTGAGATGGATGTTCCATTAACACAAATTAGTCAGATTGGCGAGTCGAGTATGACTGCATCTGTAGAGTCAGAGAAAGTAACAGCCACATCCATCTCAACTCGGTCTGAAAACAAAACAGATGAGACAGCTGCTATGATGCAGTTACTATTAAGTGAAATTAAAGGAATTAAGAGTAGTTTTAATAATAAATTCGATGAACAAAGTAACAAATTTGATACACAGAGTAATAAATTTGATGAGAAGTTCAGCAAGCTAGATGTAAAGTTGGACAAACAGAATGAAAATTTTAATAACTTCAAAAGTGAAATAAAAAAGGAAATTAAAACACAAAATATTCAAATTAAAAGTGATTTTAATGAGTAGTTTGACGAAATAAAAAATGAAATTAAAAGACAAAATTGCCACTTTGATGAAAGAATTAACGAAATAGAAACACGTTGTGATAATATCCAGAAACACACAGTAGAAACAGTTAATGAGAAATTTAATAGTAAAATAAGTAATTTGGATAACAAAATTGATCAAATTTATGAGACAGTTAATGACACAGTTAAAAACCAGATAGAGTCACAAAATAAAGAAATAGAAAAGAAATGTTTAACTTATGTAGAAAGTCAAATAGAAATTAAAACAAATTATGAAGTAAATAACCAAACAGAATTGAAAACAAATGTTTTACAAAGCCAATTAGAGAAAGTTGAATCAAATGTTGTGGTTATCACAAAAAATATTGAAACTATAGATAATACAATATCAGAACATGAAAGAAATACTAAGAGTAGAATAAGTATTTTACAAAGTAAGATTAAAGAAATAGATGATTTAACTATACAAAATAATAATGATGTGCATGATAAATATGATTTAATTGCCAATAGTTTAACAAGTGTGAAAAATGAGTTACGGGGGGAAATTCATAAAAATATTTCCAGTATTAATGAGAGAGTGGTAGTGACTACCACATGTTTCATTTTATACAATGAAATAGAGTTAGAAAATTTTAGCCATGAAAACAGGGTGATACATCCCATGCGTTTTTTGAACCAGACACGGGATTATAATTATTTCAGTAGCAGTAGTTGGGAAGTAAAACTAACCAAAATAGTAAAGTGTTTCAAAGGTAATTCAATAATATGGGCTGAGGCTCACAGATTAGAATGGGATTGCTATGACACTTTTGAAAAGCTTTTAAGGGCAAATATTGGACGGAAGAAGAACAGAAAACTTTAAGAAGCCGTATTATGGGAGCGGGTAATTTTATAGGACATAACACTAATAATAATAATATCACAATATATGTGACAAAACTATATAACGAGGCGAAATACTTAGAGCCACCAATACCTTTTAAATCATTCGTTAGATACGTGAGTAAGCACTTACCAAGAGAAGTGCAGGTTACATTAATGACAAAAGAAATCGAAACTCTAAACGAGCTAGAAAGAGTATTAGATATACTACAGAGTATTAATGATCGTGAAATGGGTAGACGACCCATACCACATACTATAAATAATAACAACACCGAGTATAATCGGCAAAGGAATTATTATAATGGAAACAATAATCATAATATGTATCGTACTGAGTTACAGCAACCAGGTGAGTGGAGTTGTTCTAGGTGCAGGACTGGGAATCGTGCCCACATGCAACATTGCTACAAATGTAAGGTACCAAGAAACGAACCAAGGAGTAGTAACAACACCAAGCAGTTTGTACCGCCAAACCGAGGAGCACCAAGTACCCGAGGAACACCAAACCATAACCAGGGGCTGACAAGGGGACACCAGGTACCCACCACCAGTAACAGCAGGCCACAGCCGGAAAACTAGAATCAACAGTGGTAACTAGGACCCGACCACTGTTCAGGGAAGCACATGAGGTCCAACCATTAGAAGATGTCCAAAGTAACGTCATCATAACAGATATAATAGCTGACTTGTTGGAGGAAGAAAATAACACAACAACGGAGGTGAGAGCTGGACTCACGGAAATCCAGGTAACAATAGAAAATAGGAAATTTAAAACACTTGTTGACACGGGGAGTGAGATTTCAGTAATAGCCGAAAACATTTTAAGTGAATTGAAAGAATTTAAAAAGAATATTCCAGTTCTACCCGTAGCAGGGGTTACAGTGATAGGAGTCACGGGAGTACGTAGTAAACGTGTGACCAAGCAAATACATTTAAGTTTTTCAATTGAAGATATAAATTTTGATAATACATTTTTGGTAGTCAAGGGGCTAAGTTTAGACATCATTTTAGGCAATGATTTTTTACAAAGAAATAAAGCTGTGATAAACTTTAAAGAGAAGGTGTTAGAGCTAGATGGGGGTGATCGGTCTGTTAAAGTTAAATTTGAAAGTGTGATGAATAAAGTTAAAATAACTGGTATGAAATTACTATAAAAGCGAGTAGTGGAGAATAACATAGATACTAAAATAAATTTGTGTAGAGAGGGTGAGTATTTTGAAGATGTTGATAATGAAATGAGCAATATTAATAATGCAGTATGGGAGATAAGGGCGGATGAATTCTGTAGTGGGGGTGAGGTGATAAGGAGTGGCCAACGTATAGCGTTGTGGCAGGTAATAGCGCAGTTTAAGAGAGTGTTTGCCGATGTTCCAGGAAGGGCAAAAAATTATGAATGTATGTTGCAGATTAGGGAACATACACCATTCATGCAGCGGAGCTATCCAGTGCCTTACTCTAAACGACGAGCGGTGCAAGAAGAGTTGGACAAGATGATGGAAGGTGGAATTATAGAGAGGTCAGTATCGCACTACCCAAATCCATTGGTGGTGGTAATTAAAAAAAATGGAAGAGTAAGATTGTGTTTAGATGCGAGGAGGATAAACCAGATCATCATACCAGACCGGGAATCACCGGAATCAATTAATGAAATATTTCAAAGTTCATGACATCATTAGACCTGACGGCCAGATATTGGCAAGTACCATTAGCAGAGGTAAGTAGGCAATACACACCATTTTTATTTAATGGGAAAAATTATCAGTTTAGACGACTACCATTTGGGCTAAATACCAGCGTAGCTAGTTTCATTAAATGTTTAGACAGAATTTTGAGACCAAAAGATTTAGATTTCCTCACAGTGTACGTGGACGACATTTTGATAGCATCCCGGACTTTTGAAGACCATTTAGAACATTTAAAGTATGTGTTAGAAAAATTAGAAGCGGGAGGATTAACAATAAATTGGGACAAGTCCAAATTTTTACAAACAAAGATTAATTTTTTAGGATTCATTATTACGTCGGAAGGAATTTCAGCCAACCTGGACAAGGTCGAATCTATTATGCGCTTCCCTGAACCGCGGAACATCAAGCAACTTCAGAGTTTTCTTGGGCTGTGCAACTTTTACAGAAAATTTCAAAGGAACTACGCACACACCACAGCAAAGTTAAGTGCTGTATTGCAAAAGAACAGGCAATGGAAATGGGGAGACGTGGAGCGTGGAGCTTTCGAAGAAATAAAGAGAAAATTTAGTAAAATGATTATGATGAACCATCCGGATTTTGATAAAGTGTTCTATTTGCAGACGGACGCCAGCAATGTAGCAGTAGGTGCTGAACTGTATCAGGAGGATGACGAGAGGGAACATCTGACTATTGCATTCGCCAGCCGATCATTGTTGCCAGCCGAGAAGAACTATACCACAACGGAAAAAGAATTGCTCAGTATTGTGTTCGCAGTCGGCAAATTCAGAACGTACATCTTAGGCAACAAAACAATTATTCGAACAGATCATAAGGCGTTGTCGTTCCTCAACACTTGTAAGCTTGCTCACAGCCGTTTAACCAGGTGGGTACTTGTTTTGCAGGAGTACAACTTCGAGTGGGAGTATATCAAAGGAACAGAGAATAAGGTACCCGACATTCTTTCCAGAGTAGATTGCGAGGATAATAAAATAGGTAGGGATTTAAAGGAAATTGAAATTTTTCAGATTAGCAGAGAAGACAGGATCTTTGGAGAAGAGTTGAAGGATATCAAAACCATGCAGAGAGCAGATGGTAAGTCGGGGAAAATAATAAACAGTTTGGAGACGGAGTTGGATGAATCAGAGTACAATCAATATTTTCAAATTTACAAAGGGTTGTTGTTCAAGAGGGTAGCAGGGGGTGAGCATGACTGGAGATTAGTAGTGCCCGAAGGGTTGGAAGAGAAGATTATTTGGGATTGTCATATAAGATATGGTCATTTTGGGGCTAAAAAATGTGTGAATGTTTTAAAAGAATCATGTATTTTCAGGAATATGGAGAGACAAGTGAGACAGCTGCTGAGGAGTTGTGATTTGTGTCAAAAGTCAAAGGTGGTAAATTACAGAGTGGAAGGTGAGTTGAATTACGTTAAGGTAGAAAGACCTTTCGATTTAGTTGCTGTGGATTTGTTTGGACCATTGCCGAAGGGTAGAGGTGGAGTAGTTTATATATTTGTATTGCTTGACACTTTCTCAAAATATGTAAAATTGTATAGCGTGAAAAGGTAATATATTATACCAGTAAGGTATTGAATGAAAAGGTGACAAAAGATTATATGATTAACGTGGGTAAGCCAAAGGTGATTTTGTCAGACCATGGGCCGCAGTTCATCAGTGGAAGATGGCGCCAGACCTTAGGATGGGAAGGAATCGTCACGAAGCACATGGCTGTGTATCATCCCCAGTCCAACCAGGTTGAGCATGTAATAAGAGAAATAGGCAGGATCTTCAGAGCCTATTGTCAGGCTAAACACAGCGAGTGGCCATTGTATGTAAGAAAGGTAGAAACTTGGCTAAACAGTACCACCCACGAGTCCACCGGCTATACACCTCATGAGTTGGTAAGAGGAACACGCCCCCCAAGAATTTTAGAACAACTGTTCGATTATCCACCTGGGAGCAAGACAACTGATGTGAGCATTAAAATCCGGTTGGCCAACGAAAACTTAGTAAGCAAAGGCGAGCAGAGAAAGCGGAGACATGACGCAAGAGGTAAGTGGGTTAAATATAATATAGGACAAATGGTATTAGTAAGACGGCATGACTTAACGAGCGCGCAAGACAAAGAAATCAAGAAATTCTTCCTACTCTACGAACGACCGTATGAGGTAGTAGAGATTAAAATGCAAAATTCATATGTGTTGCAGAACAGCGTGACTGGAGAGATAGTAGGAACACACAATTCTACAAATTTAAAATTGTACTGGTCATCTTAGGGACTATAAATAGTTTTGTTTTTGTTTTTGATATTAGAGAGTGTATGAGTATTAATTTGGTGTATATTGTTTTACAGAAGGGACTCTCCCCCATTTTCGGGCGATCACAGACTCACCACCTCTGATTGTGGATTTTGGTAATCTGGAGGCGGACCATGGTTGGCGGAACTGCCATCTGGAGTGAAAGCAACGATGGTCTTACTCCACAAATTGGTGCAAGTAGAAATTTAATTTTATTGTTGAACGGGGAGGGGGACCCCTAGTTTCGTGAAAAAAAAACTTAACGATTGGCATTTTTTTCACGAACATTGGTTTTATTCTAAGAATTATAGAATAGAACATCCTAAATTTTGTAACTCAATTTACTAACTCTGTAAGGAGTTAATGTTTTCTTAGAAGTATAAATAATATAATTTAAGATGATCCATTGTTGTACTTGTTATCCAGTAGTAAGAAGGTATTGTTTTTGAAAAGTGAAAGTTGGAACTTGCAAAGTGTCTATACTCAAAATTAATTACTTGAAATAAAGAAAGAAATCAACCGTTTTTTGGAGATAACATTTAAATTTTGAAAAGTATGTTTATATTTGTCAAGTGATAAATAAAATTTTATGTTGAAGTAATAACCTTAAGTGGTTAGAAGAACATAGTGATACTATGGTGATGTATTGAGACTGCTTTATGAACAGTGATAATATGATTATTACAGTAGAAGCCCGATATAGCGCGGTTGTCGGGTGACATACTTTCCCCCATGTTATAGGCGTAACCGCGGTATATCGGAAGGTGACCTGTACAGTGACAAATGATGGGGAGGGAGGACCGGGAAAAAGGCTACAGCATAATGCACTACTATATACTGTACATAAATTACGTCACTAAATGTAGAAATAAAAAATAAGAAAACTGTATTTTAATCCAATACGTATTTTAATCTATTTTAATCCAATGGAATATAAAATACACTATTTATACATTGCTCACTCGACCTACTGTAGGCCTAATTGTTGGTCTTAAAAAAGTCCGTAATTGTTGTTTGACGGGATAATGCACAGCGTTTCTTTTCCGCGTATTGTTTTATAAACGCGAGGTGCAGCAGATGAACATTATTAGATTCACTTTGCCTCTTCATCCACGAAATTACTTTGTTTATGTGTATTATCACTTCACTAACATTTGGAATAACTTCTTTCACTTCCACCCCATTTTCATTTCCATCATCGTGATCGTCTTCTTTTTCTTCGCAATTTGCATTTCGGACTGCATCGATGATATCTTTATCTCCTATACATTCTGTAACAGGCTCACCGTTGTCAACTTCTGCCCAGTCATTCAAGTCATCTAGAGTGAAGTTGCAATGCAGAGCACTACTCGCAGACTGTACATCACTATTAGTGAATCCAGCAACAGAGCAATTTCCATCGGCGATGTTTTGTTCAAAGGAACATTTCTTCCAGCAATTCTGAATCGTAGCCGTACTAATACTTTCCCATGAAAGACCTATTGAATACGCAACTGTTTTCAGGTTTATTGACTTAAGGTAAATTTCCATTTCCTCATCAGAATTCACTATAGCACTCAGAAGTTCACGGCGGTAATGCGCTTTAAATGCTTTTATGATGCCTTGATCTAATGGCTGGATCAGTGCTGCAGTGTTTTTCGGCAAGAACATGACTCCCATTTTCCCATCTCTTGACTGTAGCATATCAGCAGGTGGCTGTGCTGGACAGTGGTCAAGGGTCAGTACAGCTTTTTCTTCGAGGTTGAGTGACCGCAGGTAGCTTCTCACAGATGGAACAAATTCTTCATGGAACCATTTACCGAAAATATCTCTTGTCATCCAAGCATTTTTTGTATTACGATATGTGATGGGTAATGACGTCATGTTAACATGTTGAAAGCATCTAGGATTTCGGCTTTTCCCTATACAGAGAGGTTTAACTTTGTGGCTGCCTGATTTATTTGTGGCAAACAGGAGGGTAACTCTATCCTTATTTATTTTTAATCCAGATTTATTTATTGAATTATTCACATCCGGAGTTCTGGTAGGAAGCATTCGAAAATACAGAGCAGTTTCATCACAGTTATACACTTGATGGTTATTTAAATCGTTATCGATCATTACTTTGTTTAATGCCTGAGGAAAAAGTGCTGCAGCTTCACTGTCACATGATCGTGCTTCCCCTTCAACGCTTATCTGGCTTATACCATGACGAGATTTCCATCGCGAAAACCACCCATCAGATGCATTAAAGTCACTGTTGCCATGTAAATCACTATGGAATTTCACAGCTTGAGGTCTAATAACTGGTCCTGACAGTGGCACACCTTCACTTCGTTTTATTAAAAACCACCTATACAGACACTCATCTAGTTCACTATCCTTACCTACTTTAGTCTTTTTTCTTTGCAACCCCACTTCACTTTCAACTGTGTTCACAAAACTTTTAAGTTTATCTTCTTCCTTCATCCACCCTCTAATTGTTCCTTCTGGGATGCCACACTCACGTGATAAACTTGCCTTTTACTCTCCGTTCTTCACACGATCAATTATTTTGAGTTTATCACTCACAGAATATGCTTTTCTTTTCTGCGACATCACAAAACTCTACACTATGCGAATTTATGACAAAGACTATACACTTTGATAAGATAATATCAGAGTATGATCTTATACTGTACTGTAATATGAGGGAGAGAAGGGATTTATTTGGCTGCTTGCCTTGGCATGAATTCTTAGAAACGTAGAGACTGTAAATAGCTCGGGCAATTGTTTATGTCTACAGGTACACTTGAACTGGCAATTCTGGCTGTTGTTTACAACGCCGTTTCCAACAACAAGCCTTTGTTTACAATAAACGCAACGCATTACAATGTTGTGGCTACGGAAGTCACGATAAACAATTCATAATTTACTCACTCTCTACAAGTAAGAATTTTCGCTAATAACGGCCGACATACTCTTCACCGCGTTATATCCGAATCCACGGTATATCGGACCGCACTATATCGGGCTTCTACTGCATGTTTATAATGTATGTTAGTCTTGTAAGGAGGATTTATATATATATGTAATATGTACAAATGGTTAGTTTTAGGGTAGTTACAAATGTAACTGCATATGACACAACGTGTCAAACCATTGCGATTCCCCATATTTCGGGCGATTACTGTCTTACCAGCACTAATCGTGGTTTTGGACGACAACCAGCTGTGGGCAGAATTTGTAAAACCTGACCATAGTTGGTTGCCTATGAAATTGGTTCAACTTAGAAATTTAATGGGAGATTCAGGGGAATCTAAGATTATTTGTTTGCATAGGCTATTTTCACCTAAGTATGGGTGGTAGACCTTAGGGGCATATCATAAGAATAAAAGTAGGGGTACTTACCCTGAAGTTTTTGTAAAGCTGAAGCAAGGATGGGAGAGAGAGAAAAGAAAAAAGTGCTCACTCCTTCTGCCTCAGTCCTTGTGGAGGCAACTGAACGCAACAGTTCAGGAGGGAAAATAGTGTGTGTGGAGGAGAAAGAGGGGTAAATATTGTTAACAGCGCCGGATTACTTACTGTTAATGATAATATTAATAATAATAATAAGAAGAATAAATTTTTTTTAATGTTTTAGGAAGAGGGAGATTTTGGTAATTGTATCCATAAATTTTGGATTACATGTTTCAATCGTAGTATAAAGATTTGTGTTTCTTCTTATAATTATATTAATTATGAAAACAAAAAAGGGTTAATTATTATCAATGGGAATCGAAAAATTTTATAACGTTAAGGGTAGTCAATGAAGAGAATGGCACTTCTATATAATTCTTGTTGAGTTGAAGCAAACCCAGTGCTTCTTAACACAAACCAGCACATAGCTAAGGGGAAACAGATCAGTTAGGGATATAGCATTATACCAAGCCACTATTTTGATTTATTGTTTCAGTGTTTGGTGATGTTGTGACGGGGGTCCTGAGCTGGCCAGCGCGTCAGAGCAGGAGCGTAAAGACCCTGATTGGCCTTATGGTGTTGGGATCTCGTAGGAGAAGTCCAGTAAGGTCATGCAGGTACTGTCACCATCATCAGACCACGGGTGAGTTATTGTATTCTTTTCATATAAATAGTAAGGGGGTTGTGGCAACATATCCTAGCTGATCCCTTTAGGAAGTACGAATGTGTCAATGAAAGTTTTTATGCTTCGGCATAAAACAAGCCTAACCCAATGATGACATCAGCTACAGGAATGCGATGCGCATTAAAATACATTTGTAAACAGCAGGGTTTGGCCGTTCAAAGGACTAGTGACCCAGTTTGTTCCCCACCTCTGTATTCCATAGTTGCAAACAAAGCCCAGTTTCGTCTTGACAGTGTTCCACGCCGGCCGGCATACACTAAATTTTACATTTATCTAACTCTTGAAACTACATCAAAAAATGTAAAGCAAAATTTAAACAGTGGCCACATCTTCTTCTTCTATATATTAATACGTGAAGAGAAAACTTTGTACCCCTTTTTAAGCATATTGCGTGCACGGAGGAGTGTGAGATTTGGCATAGTTAAAGTTTATATGGAGAAGGAGTGCAGAAAGGCAATGTCAAAAAACGCGTTATTGCTTTTTAAATATGGCTTAGCCAAGCTAAACCTCATTTTTCCTATCTTTCATATTTTTCAAATGACTCGAAAATTAATGCATACAAAAAAAAATTAAAAAATTATATAAGCTTTGTAGCAGATAATCTTCAAACTGTTTTCGAATTTTGTACCTTACCAAAAATGAAATGTAATCCACTGGAATTGAAAACAATGTATCTTATACTTCTATGAATGTCAAGTCTCATTTTTATTAGCGTTTATTTGATTCAATAATAACATGAAAAAATTAAAACTGACAATGAATTATATCAAAAAATAAATACGAATACAAGCTGTAATTGTGTTTTTTTTTTCAACTGTTACTAACATTAAATTTTAAATTTCATAGGTATTGCAGGGAATTAAGGCAAACGCTAATGACATATTTGTACACGCTCACAGCTGACGTAATAGAACAAAAATCGAAAAAATTATATGCAATGATTATAGAGGTATACTCTTTGACAAAAGAACCTCAATAACGTTCAAACTTAAAAATTTAATGAATTACGGTCGAATTTCGACCACTGGGCGACCACTAGTCTAAATAAAAATGTGAAAGTGCCGTATTATTGAAACAGTTCGCCGAAAACCTCGGGCGAGAGTGCTCAATCTACAACAAGGGGACAGCTTCACATATAATGCAGCTAAGTAAAATTTGCTGCCAAAACCGATCAAATATAAAATATTTATATTCAAAATTATTCAAATGAGCTCATATTAACGAAATTGTACCAGAGAATGAAAGAGAGAGAGAGTGAGAGACTGGATACAAATATGATTCAATATTAATAAGTGCTGGGTTGTGCCAATATTTACGTTTATCATGTTTATTAGGTTAATATTATAACACATGTTTGTTTTGGAGGGTTAAAATGTTCTAAGGGTTTAATGTTTGCTAAATGCCCCATGGCGTAATACGTACGTGTATGGTACAGCTAGAGTCATTTTTCAATGTGTATTTAGAGTCATCTTAAAAATAAAAGGTCAATGGTACGTTTTATCTTGAGTACAATTATTTCAGGTAATATATTCCACGACCCTGATTCGTGTAACCCGAATTCTGGCCCTCAAGGTAAGTTTTGTAATTTGTTGTACAGTGTGACAACATGGCGCCCGATAAGTGAAAGTGATTATTTTAGTACACATCAGATCAATGTAACCAATTAATTTAAACCATAAAAGTGTAGAGTTACAATTGTCGCCTTGCGAACAGGGACTCGACATAAAATATAATTTTATGTGGAGTATACTTACCAGAATGTGGAATAATTACCTGGAGTAATATTTTGAAAGTACGTAAACACGTGCGTAAGGTAGGGTTAAGTTACGAGGCTATAGGTATATATGTGTTAGAGATATAATACACAAAATGAGTACCAATGACAATAAAACAATAGAAATCAGTGCAACTGATGAAAATTTGACTAGTGAGATGGATGTTCCATTAACACAAATTAGTCAGATTGGCGAGTCGAGTATGACTGCATCTGTAGAGTCAGAGAAAGTAACAGCCACATCCATCTCAACTCGGTCTGAAAACAAAACAGATGAGACAGCTGCTATGATGCAGTTACTATTAAGCGAAATTAAAGGAATTAAGAGTAGTTTTAATAATAAATTCGATGAACAAAGTAACAAATTTGATACACAGAGTAATAAATTTGATGAGAAGTTCAGCAAGCTAGATGTAAAGTTGGACAAACAGAATGAAAATTTTAATAACTTCAAAAGTGAAATAAAAAAGGAAATTAAAACACAAAATATTCAAATTAAAAGTGATTTTAATGAGAAGTTTGATGAAATAAAAAATGAAATTAAAAGACAAAATTACCACTTTGATGAAAGAATTAACGAAATAGAAACACGTTGTGATAATATCCAGAAACACACAGTAGAAATAGTTAATGAGAAATTTAATAGTAAAATAAGGTAATATTATTTCAGGTAATATATTCCACGACCCTGGTTCGTGTAACCCGAATTCTGGCCCTCAAGGTAAGTTTTGTATTTTGTTGTACAGTGTGTAAACATGGCGCCCGATAAGTGAAAGTGATTATTTTAGTACACATCAGATCAATGTAACCAATTAATTTAAACCATAAAAGTATAGAGTTACATGCTGATGATGTAGCCATTATAAGTAGAAACAAAAACACTTCAAAAGAAGCTGGAATTAATGTAGATAGTGAAGTAATGGAGAGAGGACTGAAAATAAATGATAATAAAACTAAATACATGGAAATAACAAGAACGTCATGTAATAGACAACCGCTACAAAGTGAAAAACATGAACATGCAAGTGAAGTTTCCTACCTAGGTTCACAAATAAACTACACTAAAACAACAAGCAATGACATCGAGGTGAGAATCCTTAGTGGTAACTGATATTACTATGCATACCCAAAATTAATGAAGTTGAAAGTAATGAGCAAATCAATAGAATTTAAAATATACAAAAGCATAATTAGACCCGTTGTAACATCTGCATGTGAAATCTGAGTATTACTGCAAAAATATGAATAGTACCTAAGAATATTCAAATTAAAAATTGTTAGACCACTGTAAAATAATGATGGGTCATATAGAATATGAAGGAATTATGAAATAAATAATCTAATACACAGAGCTAATATAGTAAGGCTTATAAAGAGTAGAAGGCTGGGACGCATAATGAGGATGGAACAACATAGAATGCCCACAAAAATACTAAAATGGAGACCAGTAGGTAGAAGATCAAAAAGAAGGCCAAGAAAGAGATGGATAGAGGATGTTGAGGAGGATCTGAAGATGGAGACAAGAAGATCTTGGGGGTAAGAAGATGGAGAAGACTGGGTTGTAATGCCAGTAGAAGACGATTATATAAAAAATAAAACTGGATTTATAATGGATATAAAATACAACATAGCAACGGACATTTGATGATTGTCACCACTTAAACTTATATAGTAGGTTATGTCATGTATGTTTAAGTTGCTATTGGTATGTAATTTAAAGTCTAAGTCAGATATGAACTTACTACTTAAGAATGAATGTATGCAGAAGTTTCACGCAACAATTTTTCATAGTGTCACTTATTAATCAAAAAACACAGTACAAAGGGTCTTTGAAAAAGAATGCAAGGATTAAAAAAATTCTCTATTCCACAACTCCTGACAGATTGGTATTAGGATTAAAATGTAATAAGTTTTCTTACTCAATAAGAAGTGGTAAATGCACAAAGAGCTGAGCATTAATTAAGGCAACTTTCTTTTTGCCGAACTTGTCCAGGAGAAGGAATGCCTGATGATAAACATATTTATTGGTGACTAATCAGTTTTGTGAAACAGAAAATGAAAACAAACAAAGGTGTTCAGGCCAACTAGAAATATAAGATGAGAATGTTGAGCTCATGTGATTATCTTGAGTTAGTTCCCTGATAGAGTTTAAAGTTACAAATTCCAAAACATATAATTCAAAACAACCTCCAGATATGCATCTGCGCACTACTAACAATTAACTCAGACAAGAAATCAAAGTGGATGATCTGTCTAAATGTATTTTATATTTTTGTATTTTATATTAAATGAAACCAAATACTGTAAATTTTGTATTACATGTGTCGTTGTTTACAGATGAAATCAGTTTTCATGTCAACAAGTCTGTTAACCCCCACAACGTAGCAACTGGGGAAATGAACAACCAAACATAATTCAAGACTGGATTCATGAATGCAAAGCGAATGCATAGTGCAGGTTACTTCACAACAGAGTCATAACTTTTTATTTGCATAGAAAGTTACGTTGTGACGATTTAAATTGTAAAAAAATAAAAAAATTTAATAATAGAAATCGAAGAATGGGAAGTTAGTTAAAAAACATTAAATCGCACTATTAAACCAATTACCCCTGGACTAACTCATGGTAGTGATGAGACTTAAATAAGAAAATTTAACTAGTATTAATTAATTAAAACTGTGGAAACAAAAATTAAAGAATAAAACTGTTAACCCTTTATTAAACTTATCATGCTATGACCTGTGAATTCCGGATTCAACTTGTATACCAAGCCGGCATTAAATAAGAAATACGTGTAAACCATAATATAAAAAATTAATAATTTAAAGTCACTAGTAACAGGTGTAATAATTTCAGTATACGAGGAAAATCTCGATTGTTTATTTTGTCTAACTGTAAGACTGTAGTATTAATAAAAGATGGAACTATTATTATGGCGGAGTATTCGCTCCGCGTCGTTGCAACTTTCCTGTTGTAACAACTAGGGATTAACGATGTGGCTTTCTAACTGTAAACAGCTCCACGCTGGGGCTCTTCACAAAATGTTATTTTGTGTGTATTTTAATTTAAGTGTTAACTTCCACTAAACGTGTGGACAGCTAGACATAAGTAACGAAAATGTAGTGAGTAAATTTTTGTGAAACAACCATGTAAGGAAAAGGAAAAACGTGTGTAAGAGGTGACATCTCCTGTAATTTAAATAACCAGTCAAATATTGTTCAAGTTAAAAGAAATTCCAACATAATGTACAAACAATAAGTAAACTCCAACATGACGGTGCAATTAAACAGGTGATGTGAATAACAGTGAAAAGTGACGACTTCGACCTATACTGCCTTTACTCTATCGCCGAGAATCCTGACGACTTCACGTTAGCTGGCACCATCACATCCATTTCATCATTACTGGACAGACTACCCCTAGGACAATCCTCGACTACAAGAGTACGGAAGAATCACTCGTCAAGACACGGACAGTTAACCATAATATAAGAGGTGACGCGGGAGCTCGTCTTCCGTGAGTTATACATATTTTAAAATATAAGTAATAAAAAATGAAAAAGACTTTTAAAAGACAATCAGTAAGCTCTAAGATCTAAACTGGTGTAACCACCAATTCTTGTAATCATACGTTGTAACTTAACTTTCGTTATGTAACTTCAAAAGTTGCTCAACTAAATAAAACCATTCTTCAAATGGTACTTAAGGAATAATGTAATCATATAATCAAGTATAGTAAATTTGAAAATTCTTAACAAGAAAAAGAAAGACTCGGATCCGAGGTAAACTCATTATCTAAATGATCATTTTATTTTAGACAGAAAACCCCCTTACAATCTCAGAGTAAATAAAATCTTTATTTGTAATGTGTTACGTATACTATGTGAATAAAAGGGATGTCATCTTTGTTACATACTAAAGTGAGTGCATAAATCAGTTAAACCCCTCCCCTTGTTTCCTATAATTAGAATAATTGTAATTTTTTTAGTCTTGTGTTTTGAGTTTCAGTTTGTTACAACATAGGCAGCCTGTATAATTGGCTAGCATCAATTATCACAGGTTCCCTGGATTATGACGTAGCCGACACGTCATAACGTGCAAAATTTATCTAGGCTAGAACTTCACATTTTCCTATAAACTGAAGACAGATAGTGATAGAGAGAGAGGGGGAGAAGGAGGGAGGGAGAGAACAAGGCCCAGGCTATTTTTTTTGCAAGATGGTGGATCAGCATATTGCAAACTATACATTACATTGGATAGGTAGAAATGGGACCATCTTTGGCCCCACAGAAGCATAGACCTTACCCAAATGAATTTTCTTGGGGGGAGGGCTTCATTAAGCAAATTGTTTATGTTGAAAAGATTTGTGATTTGGTATACTTACAAAAAGAGATTTCTGCTGGAATTACAATGTAATTCCGCACATGATTGAGTGGACTTCATATGAGACTTATTATCATTTTGATTATTTTTGATATAAAACAACCCAGAGTTGTTATTATACAGTATTCGATACAGGAATAATATCATTTGCACAATACCTCAACTATATAAATGTATGTGACTATACTGTGTAATATTTAAAGATAACACTTTAAAACACCAAAAAATCAAACAAATATATAAATTTCAGTTTAAAAAAAGCAAAAACTTAATTAGCTACAAAAAACAACATCAACAACAACCATACTACCAACCATAATTATCGTCATCATGTTTTCTGTGACACACTTTGGACTCCATGAGACACACATTTGAGCTCTAATTAAACGTTTTTTTTTTACAAGTCCCTATCATGGAAACACATTAAGATAATTATTATTGTACAATAATAGTTATAAACTTTCAGATTTCATACTAACTGTTTATAGGCAAATAAAATTGACTGCACATACTAAATACTCCACTATACTATAGAGATTGGATGGTCTCATATATAGCATATTATTCATACAACAATGACCATTATTTATATTTAAATATATTATCCATACTTAAAAAAAATGAAATCTGATTGATGGAGAGGTAAATTTACGAAGAGTAACAAAAAAAGGTTATTCAACTCAAGAGATTTAGTGTTCAATGCTAAGTATCTACGTACTGCCACATACAAATAACATTCAAAATTATTAAAGATTCAAATATAAATATGATGCAGAAAAATTAAAGCATCTATACAAGTTAACTTTACAAACAGAATCCATTACAACATGCTTTAGATGCACTGTATCTCAGATCACATTTTTAACTGAACTGTAGTAAGCTGAATTTAGTAAAATAAATAATGAAATGTATTGTTTTTCAAATTATTTTTATCAGTACACAAAAACTGTATCATTTTAATTACCTGTACTTCATTTCATCAGTCATATACACCCAGATGTCACTTTAAGACACATTTTTCCTAAACAAATACCCAAACAAATTATGTGCACTGGCTGCTTATGCAAATTTTATGCCGATTAACCATACTCAATATATGATTTCAACCTGGGAAAGGTGGCATTTTGGTGACCATATTCTTTATTTGACCACTTTTAATAAAAAAAAAAATACCATTTGTATATTAACAACCTGAAACCCTAAACTTGTTTGGTTAATTTTATTCAAAAAGAACGCTTTTTTCATACATATATTTTTATTTTTGTATTTGTAGGTGCATATAAAAATTGTATAAAAACATTATTCTTGTTGTTATTTCTATTTATTAACTTCCATAAAACCTTAACAATAACATTAAAATGTTGTTTTAAATATCTATAAATGTTTTTGCAATACACAGTTGAAAGATAATAGTAAATATGTTGTGCAGCAGCATATTATTTGATTGTAAATACTGTGGCTTAATTAATATAAAAATATTTTAAGACATAGTAACATAACAATTATAAAAGGACAGAAAAGTAAAAATTCAAAATTTTTATTTTTAGAAATCACTTTGGTGGTCCTCCAAGACCAGTGCCCTCATTGGCCGGCCTGTGCTCTAAGCCACCCCTGTCTGAATATAACTTTGGCCCTGAGCGATTTCTAGTAGCCTCACTCTATTATATCCTTAGTTTTGACACAATTGTCAAGTACTGTTGCATTCTGTAATGGCTCATTGCAGTTTTATCAACTCCAGATTTGATGTACAATATGTTGTGTCTGCAGCTAGTATGGGGTTCATTCTGGGGAATCTAGCTCTATGAAAACAATAAGATTTTTTCAGTCCGAGCATATTGAAGGACTTGTTGTGGTGGAGTATGTTAAGAAAAAAGTGTACTGTCATCAGAGAAGGATGAGCACAACATATCAACACCAGCTGTCTACAAAAATAATGACAAAAAACATATCAAAAGGAGGAAGATTATAAACAATATTATGTTCATTGCATTTGATGTTTTTGGACATAACTGATGTACAACGTGTTTGAAAGAGTATAATAGATGATTGATGATAATAGATGATTTAAACTGTGGCTGTTCATTTATGTTATTGTTTTCATATCTTTTTGTGTGTTTGGATGTAGGGCTTTCACGTTATTATTAATGTTTGTGTATGTGTAATCTGTTTGAATGAGGTGGTTTGCAAAAGTAGATTCAGTGGTGGAGTGTACTGCCTTTATGTATTCATTGAAGTGTTTGCATCCTGCCTGGCCTTTGTAGTATTTGTTGCAACACATTCTTGAACAACTACAAATATACAGACACTCACAAACATATGGAAATTACATTCTATTCTTAATCAGGAATTGTGCATTGATTATGATCTTAATTTTTATATATTATCTGTATATATGATGTGTACTCTTTAATAATTAGTTTTGTCACAAAGATTTGTAGAAATAAATAAATAAATTTATAAAAGTTTTATTTGTTAATATTTCAAAGTCAAAGATGTATTCTACATTGCAGATATATCTCGTTGCTGTTCATTGTTTTTCGTCCAAGTGATCTTTAAGTTGTATGGGAGTGATTTATTGTCTGGAATATGTGACACTATGTATAGTGGAGTTATACAATTCAGAATTTAATGATTGTAGACTGGTAGCATTTTGAAAAGACGAGAGTGCCAATTTTTCTTTGTAATGACATCCTATACAAACTTTAACATAGCTTGGACGTTACCAGATAACACACACGCGCGTGCGCGGCTGCTTAAATATGGGTTTACTTATAATTTCCCAGCCAGTAAAAGCACAGAAAGAGCAGTTAACCAAGTGTGCTAACAATTACTTTTGTCTGATACTTACTACAAGTATTAACAAAACATAAAAATCTGTTACAGTGCATGAACAATTATGGTACTATTTTGAGTAAAATGGGAAGGTCTGACACAAAAATAATGAGACTGATGCTGTAATTTTTTTTATTTACCTGATATGTACAATTACTGGTGGTCACCTTCAAAGTAGGACCCCCATTCAGTCCACACACTTCTGCATACGTTCCTTCCACTGCTCAAAACATTTCTGCATATCGCTTTCTGACAGGCTGCGCAGGAGTTCCACCGTTTTCGCCTGTACCTCTTCCACCATTGAAAAATGGATCCCTTTTAGTGCCGACTTGATTTTGGGGAATAGGAAAAAATCGCATGGTGCTAAATCGGGGGAATATGGAGGATGTTCAAGGACTGTGATGTTTTTACTGGCCAAACATTGTTTGACTGATAACGCATTGTGGGCAGGTGCATTGTCCTGGTGCAAGATCCACCCATTCTTCCACAATTCAGGGCACTTCTTTCTAACACATTCATGCAATTTTTCCAAAACTTGTTTATAATATTGTTGGTTAACTGTTTGACCACTGGGTACCCATTCTGCCATAACAATGGCCTGGATATCGAAGAAAAAGATAAGCATTGCCTTGAACTTCGAACGACTCATGCGTGCTTTTTTTGCTCTTGGGGAAGATGGTGTTTTCCAATGGATTGATTGCCGCTTTGTTTCTGGATTGTACGTAAATATCCAAGTTTCATCAGATGTAATAACACTCTTTAAAAAACTGGCCTCTCCATCAATCCGTTCCAAAAGGTCACAACAAAGTTAAGTTCCGTTCTCCTTTCCTTCTGTTCATCTGACAAAACTTTTGGCACCATTTTTGGACACATCTTCCTCATGTTCAACTCTTCTGTTAAAATGCGTCAAACACTTTCTCTGTTCATATGCAACATTTCAGCAACAGCACGGACACTCAATCTTTGGTCTTTTCGTATTGTGTCTCGAACTTTACGTTTTTGTCTATTGTTGATGTGCGTGGTCGGCCTGGATGGTCGTCACCTTTCACGGAGACCCTGCCTTATAAAAATCTCTTATGCCATTCAAAGACACGTGCACGCGACAAACATTTATCACCATAAGCTTCCAACAACATTTGGTAAGTCTCTGTTGCTGACTTTTTAAGTTTCACGAGAAACCTGATGTTAACGCACTGATCACTTTTCATATCTGACATTTTCCGGTGAAGCGTAAAAACACGACTGTATTCAACTGCTCTCTCACTGCGACTGAGTCAACCGAGCGACTTGTAACTTGTCACCGCGTAAGAATACAGTTCAAGGTCGAACACAGTGCACGCGCAATACAACACGATAAGTAGTTCCTTAGTAATGGTAACGGTCTTGTTATTTTTGTGTCAGACCTCGTATAAAACTAGTAGCCCACAATAGGAATTTTTTAAGGCATATGCCATCAACATGAAAACCCATCTTATGGGCATAACCTAAAATTTAAAGAAACCAATAAGCTTTAAAAAGAAGTACCAAATGGTGCTTACTACAAATTTATTTTTAACTTATTGTGAAAACTAAAAGAAGCTTGTTAATCATGGCAAGATTACACAAAAATTGATGTAGATATGTTTACATCACGTATTCAGTGCTTACTGGCATATGTGAAGTGCTTGGTTATATTTTTGTGCATCAATAGTGCACTTATTAATTTTTATATACACAAACACTGTTTTCATGATGGACTCTAATAAAACAATACACAAATTAAAATTCTCAGACACTCTGCTTAAATAAAATTTATTGAAAAAAAATCAGTATTATCATTATTTCATAATCATATTGTATAGTACTTAATCATTACTTATTCATTCTGCTAATCATTTGGAGTTTTAATTCCTATCAATTCTCAGTAATTGTGTATCAGTAGTTGTATGAACAGCAATCAAAAACAGGCAATAACTACTATTTAAAAGTATGCCAAGAAAAACTGTTTGGCAAGCCCATAAGTAAAATGTGACCTGCACGATTATATTATCATGGACAATATCACTCAGACCAAATGAATGTGATGTATCTCAACTAAAGTAACAGACTTGAACTTCTCAGTAATGTATTAGTTTATTCCATTAATGCACATTCATATACAAAAACACATACACACAATTTGAATAAGTTTTAACATATACATTTATAACAACATGCAGGAAAAGGTGCTAGTGACATAACATAAGCAATGCAGTTATGAACAAAACATTCTACAGTCAAAAACAACAAAGTTTTAACAGTAAAGCATACACTTGGCTACTTCGCCGGACTAGAGGCGCAACAGGCGATACAGCATCTGATTCTTCAGGCGCATCATCAGGGCTTGTAGCTACTGTCGGTAGCTTTGAGTTGCTCTCCAACAGTTTACGATGCACACTCCTGTGCCACACATACTCGTAAAATTATTACATTCTTATTATGAAACTACTCACACTTTTTAATCAGTATTACATGATTTTTAATTACCTTACTAAAACTTTGGAAACACAATGCAATTAAATAAACCTAAAGCTGAAAAATTTGGTACTGTTTTACAACAATTTACTCTTTTAACACTCTTACAATCTGGAATGGAAATATAAGCTTTAATAATTTTCTTATCTGCACTTTTTATAAGATTGCAAATGAAACATAGGCCACGCAAACTACCACTTATTGAAACAAAAAGATTTGAAAATAAGAATGCTCATCATCAGTTCATTTAACTTCTGTAATGTTGATAATATTACCCTTTTATAACCTTGACAGGGTCAAGAATATGATGCCAGGGATTATAAACCTAAATCCTTTGTAACTTTCCTGTATAGTCTGCTAGAAGCTACCATAAATAATACATCATCAGATTGATTTATTGTCATCAGATTGATTCATAAGTCATTATTTATCATCATACTGATTGATTCTTCAGTGCATCATATTGGGAATAAGTGTACTAAATTGGCAAGTATGCCAATTCCAGTTATATAATTTCCTTACTCACAGTGAGTTCAAAGTTTTCCTAAGTTAAAATGTAATAGTCTGACATTCTACTAAACAAATTTTTCTACTAAAAAATGAACAGCAAACTAATCCATTGCATGGACTATTTCTGGGTTTGATATGTGAAAGCACATAAAACACGATAAAAAGGGAAGCATTAAAATATGAACAGAAACTTAGCTCTTTGGAAGACAAATACAGAAGAGGCAGCAAAAGCTTCTAATAAGTTATATAACCAAATGCAACAGATTAACAGACAAGAAATGGTATGACAAAAAAAATTAGACTTCTGTAATTAAAATTCAAATATTTTTTGCTACAGTCTATTTCTTGATGCATATATAATTTATTTAATATTTATAATTTCTTTACCTCAAGATGTTATTTTTCCCTTATTTGGAACATGTTTCAGGAATCCTCAGCCATCTTAATTTTGTATCTTGTTGAGTACTTGTGTTTTGGTTGGTTGTTATTATGGTTTCCCAGGTTGGTTTTTGGTATTTTAAATTGGTATTATTGTGTGTGATTGTGGTGTATATATTAGCTTTTTGAGTATGATCAATGTTGAGTACTTTGATAATTGTGGCATGTTTTGTATTGAGTTGTATTTGTTCAGGTATTAGTTTGTTTTCTGTTTGTATATTTGTACATTTTCCCATATGCCTTTGTGTGGTATGCGTTTTATTAGTTGGTTATGTCTGGGAAATCATGTCCTGTGTTTATTGCATGTGTAGCCAAATTAGATTGATATATTTCTGTTTTTTTTTTGTATGCATTTAAATGTTCAAAATAATGTTTTTTTAGTTGTTCTTTCATGCAATGTTTATTGTAATCTTGGCACTAAATTTTGTGTATATACCATTGGTTTTTGTATTATCTTTGTTGTGTGGGTTATTTAGTTTTTGTAAATTATTTTTTATTAGTTTTGTATGATATTTTAATGTCTGTGTTTTTAAATAGTTTTGTAAGCTCTGTCATCTTATTATTTATATGTTGTTCATTTTGATCATTTCTTCAATGTCTAGTTTTTATTTTACATTTGATTTTATTTTCTATTTTGTGTATAGTGTTTTTATTATATCCATTTTCATCAGCAATTTGGTACATTATATTTCTTTCTTTGCTTGTCTCCTGTTTGTTTAGGGATATTTTGTACAGTATACAAAGAAAGCTTGATTCAGATTGGTTGATGGTTCCTGCCAACTTATATCGTGTTGTTTAAGCGGGTGAACTTATTTAAGCAGGCCTCCTTAGGGCTGAAACATAGTCTGCCTCAGTATTAGGGTTATTTGTCGAACAGTTCCCAAAACAAATTTTTGAATTAAGATGGCCTCCATTGGTGAGGCCAAAACATCTGCACTTAACATCCATACACCATGGCCTAACAGCCTGGGTAACAATACTTTGAATAAGGATACACAAAAATTTGAATATTGTTACTAGAAATGTCTCAACTATGGTGAGAACAGCTAGGTTAGGAAAATTGACTCTTCTTAATTTTTTATTGAATACACACAATAGATATATAGTACAGACTAAACTGTATATACTATGTTTTGAAAATATGTAAAATACATACTTTTGTTGGAAAGCACAGCACATTCTTTAAAAACCAATCAATTTTGTTCTTATCTGACACTTATAAAATTACAATTCAGCGCTTAATGTACTTCTGAAGCCAATTTTGCTAAGCTGCTTTCATAACATATTGAGAAGCTTATTACTACTATATCAAGAGTAAGACAAAAATTAACTACAATAATTTTGCAAATACAGGAAATACTGGCAAACTGTAACTATGCTGGCAACCAAGAAAAATATTGCTTTCTCCACTGTCAGCCACAAGTATGAATAGGCGATATTTACAAACAAAAATCTTGACTTTTAAATATATGTATAGTTAAAACTAGTTTTGTTAATACACAAATCCAATTATTTGAGATCTGCTAAATGCATACTTTAGAATATTCATATACCATTCAATATGGGTTCAACAAGTCATCAGTATTATTATTATTATTATACAAATTTTATTAATTTTGAAATACATTACGATGACAATGGACCCAAATTATTTGTTCCTGTGCACTTACTATTAAATTGCGTGAAATTATAATTTAAACAATAAGCAAATATATATATATATATATATATATATATATATATAAAAGATGTGCAGTCCCAATTTAGGGAAAGTAAAATTAATTTAAATATTTCAAACTGAAAACAAATTTTAAAATCTTAAAATTACACTTCCAGTACCAAAGTAGTTGAAGATTTTGAAGTGAGTGAAGTATTAATAACAGAATTTTCTGGGGGTATACGGTAAAAACCTAGTACTTCGTTTGTTTCTTATATGGAGAATTTGAATGTCAACAACAGAATTGCTTACAAGACATGAAAAATGTACATTCGAAATTATAACACACAATGATAACAATTACATACTTTCTTGAGCCTATGTGTGTAGTCACAGATATTTATTCAATTATGAAATACAGTGAGGGTGTAATAATTATAAGTCTGTATGCACAGATTCATCTGAATGTTAACATTAACTCTCTTCCAATGATTTCTGTATAAGTTAGAAAATATTAATGAATTATGTTTATGTTAATGTTTTTACTTTCCTTAAGAATATGACAAGAATTCCTGTTATGTATTCAGTAATTTATCTCATGTTTGAAATAATTTAATAATATGACAATGGTAAGGAAAAAAATGCTTGAATCATTATAACACCACTTCATAACTTTAAATTAAATTCAAATGCTGAAATGAGTGATCAAAAAATGTACAGAGTTATACAGTGTGTAACATAAAAACCTCCTCCTCGCTATAGATAGTTATTATACAATAGTCTATTAATATCCTCACTCTACAGTCAATGCATTGATATAAAAAAATTCTTATAAACATAGGTCTGGAAACATCTCGTTTCTATCTAGCCACCATTTTGTGTTTTTTAAGGAAAAATTTATACCTCAAGAGGGTTTGAGATATCTTCAAGAAATTTCGTACACGTTTATATTAATGCTCTTTAATAATAAAAAAATCACAGTTGTGTGGTCTCAAATTTAAAAATGGCAGTCATTTTAATTTTTGGACCACTTATCCCTCTGAAAATTTTAATTTAATCAAATTATGATTTATCAGGTAAGTTGATGAACAGTTTATTGTGAACACAACAATACATTGTTTACATAAATTCAATAACAAATAAATAACCAAGTTATGGCAGAAAACAGGCTACTGTATTAGAACAAATAGAAAGTGCTTAACGTGAATAGGGTCTAATTCTAACTATCTACACTGAAAGAAAAAATAACCATATGAAACTTCTTAATAAATGTGTTAAGTACCCTACATTGTTTTTAAGACAGATCTATAGTCTACAATCCAAGATCTTCTTCCTTGCTCAAAAACACCTGGCATATTTCAGATTTGCTTAGCAACATTCAATAATTCTTTGATGACAATCCTCCATATTTTGAACTATAGGTGAGTACACTATAGTTTTAAAATGGCCCCATAAATGAAAACTAATAAATTTATATTAGGTGATGTAGCAGTCGAAGGCTAGTCCACTAGTCCACAAACTTCACTTAAAAAACAATTTAAAATTGTGCATAAAACCCAATTGTTTTCTTGTGGCTAATGGAACCTCTACAGTATAGTTCAATAAAATGTTTAAAACAAATTCAAGATAATTCTAGTCATCAAGTTTTGTGGCAAAGAAAAACAAGGACCAATTAAGAAATCCCTGATGATACCTGCCGTGACACTGACACAAAAGAACTGCTGTAATCTAGACTGGAATGTGTGGTGAGGGTGTTCTTGTGCCAATAATAATTATTATGGACATTAGTGCACATAAAACTTGCTGCATCAATGAACCTGACAGAGACATAATAACTGCAGTTGAATCGGTAAGTTTTATCTGGGAAAGCATCTACATAATGTTGCAGTGAGTTCTTTCAATTGTAGTTTCAAAGTTCATACATGAGATTAATATCTAGCATATTAGCAAAACTATAATTAGCCATTCTTGACAATTACATGATAAATAATAAGTACAGAAGCACAAGCAAATGAATTTAAGAACCGTCAAGTAACTGAACATTATTTAGTTAAACTACATATGTTATAAATGAATCACTAACGGAAACAGATGATTTACAAATTGAAACATGCCTTTATCATTTTTTTAATTCCACATAATTTTAATTTCTGTGATTCAAATTGTGATATATAAATATTTGTGCCTAAATTTGTTAAAAGATATTAATTTAATTGAAAACTGAGCCTTTTTTGTTGTAAACTGCTGTTACTGAGATAGTTTGAAAAAGATAATAATAACTTTATATGAATTTCAACTATTCTGGAGAAACCAAAATACTGTACAAAAAAAAATTATAAAAAAATGAAGGACTCATAATATGGGAAGGCTGTTTTCCACCATTGACTCATAACTTTTTATCAAATTTGAACAAACAAGATGCCACTGTGTTCATAACAAAATGCTTAACATTTTACTTAACAAACCATAAGTTGATAAAATTAAAATTTTCAGTCACAGTGGCTACTATTTTGAAATATGAGATCACAAAATAACCACGATTTTTGTATTTATAAAGGACAGCAATGACAACACATGCACAAAATTTCATTAAGATATCTCAATCCCTTCTTGAGATATAAAGATTTCCTTAAAAACACAAAATGATGGCCAGATGGGAAATGAGATGTTACCAGACCTATGTTCATAGAACGTTTTCTTATACTGATACATGTAATCAGAATATGTATGGCGATGACACCTTTTATGCTACACCCTGTATATTAGTACACGCTGTAAAGAAAAAATAAATACTGTATAATATTTTTATAACAGACAGCTTCGAGAAAAGGGAAAATTGTCAGCTATTGAGTGGTGTTTGTTCTTCGTAAAGTAGTGTCAGAAGTTGGATGGGGGTGTTTTAGAACACAAATAAAATGAAGATTTCTAAAATTTATATTTCAAGTTATTAAACACGAAATACATACATTATAATATTATTATTAATGTTATTATGGGACACACACACACACAAATTGTCGAAATAGTTTTTAAATAAGTTCCGTTTTTAAATATTGCTGCCGTATCAATGATGCCATGCTGTTGCACATGCGTGGCCAGCTTGTTGATTCGTTGGCAAGCCAACAACACCATTTATAAACAACCGTGCACTGAGTAAGCTTCATTGGATGTGTTTATAATGTTGAAGAAATTCGAGACACACGCCATTGTACTCTCATGTGGATCACGGTTGTACTCAATGATGGTCAAACTAAAAGTGATGCTTTCTTGTCCAGTGGCATCTATTCTGGTGGTGTCCCGGAAATACCTTCTCTACCTCTTCGTTACTAACAATGGATCAATACCTTTTATATTTTCACACAAATGGCTACTTACTGTGGTTCTTGACTCACAAATATGCTTGGACTAACCGATTTTTACATAATTATTGTTTTTTATGTATAAATTCCACACATTAGGCAATTTACAGATTTATTATAATACAAAATGTGTTCATAAACTCTAGGTTAGCTTGATTACTTAGCTATAAATAATTTCTATTTGTTCTATAACATTCGATCAGAACACAATTTGTGACTTAACTAATTCAACAAATTTAAAACAATTCTATCATAATTTGTAACTCGTTAATGAATTTTACATATAATTATAATAATAAGCAGAATTATCACTGTTGCACACCACTATATAAAAATTATTCCGATTAGCGCTTTCAAGCTTCACAGCTCATCGTCAGATCGGATATGAAACAAATAACCTGAAAACAAACCCCTTCACCCTCACCCCACTCCACCCTTCTCACACACAACAAACTATAATTCAATGTCCCTTCCCCACCCTTAGCCCTGTCCCACTATCTGGACAGTTACATATTTTTCTAGCAAATTCCTTGTGTGTCAGTGTTGTGTGTGTGTGTACATTCCTTTTAAAACTAGTATTTCTCATATGGGCTAGTCACACACCCTTATTTTAAAAACAACTAATTAGTCCTATGTAGTTTAATTCTTAATCTTATCTATCTGTCCTCTATCATTTACTTCTTAATTATGTTATAAAATATTTCTTCATTATCAAATTTAATTTTAGTATTAATTAAATTGTCTAACCCTTTTTCTCTTTCTTTCAATATTTCTAACTCCTCCCTAAGCTTCCTTTCAACTGTGTTATTTACTACTTTTATACTGACACACAAGGAATTTGCTAGAAAAATATGTAACTGTCCAGATGGTGGGACAGGGCTAAGGGTGGGGAAGGGACATTGAATTATAGTTTGTTGTGTGTGAGCAGGGTGGAGATGGGTGAGGGTGAAGGGGTTTGTTTCAGGTTATTTGTTTCATATCCGATCTGACGATGAGCTGTGAAGCTTGAAAGCGCTAATCGGAATAATTTTTATATAGTAGTGTGCAACAGTGATAATTCTGCTTGTGATTTTAACCACTAACACAACTTTCTTCATTAAATTATAATAATATTTGGTTTTTAACTTTTTTGTGCATCAAGTGTCCACAACCAGTTAATGCTGTGTCCTAGACAGATACTTTTTACTATAATTTCTGCCTCAGTATGTACTGGTGCATTTTACGGCAGTACAATATATATATAATTATTTTTAAGAACAGTTGATTCTAGAATTCTTGGACTATATATACTGCGATGTAAAAGGGTTTGCACAGAATAAGCAGTCGCGATAGAAGTTATTGGAATGAAATGGATTTATTAATGATGCTATTAATTTTTCAAACAATCTACTGTGCCTATAATACAGTTTACAAAAAATACTTAATTTGTCTCTGCTGATCTTTGTAACATAAACTAAAATTTAATTTGTGTTGAATGAAATAAACTGCTATTTAAAGAATTCTTTTTGTCTTGTCTAAACTATAAAGTCTTAACTGATGTAACTTGTACTAGAGTCTTTCTTTTAAAATAAGTTTTTATAAGTGAACATAAAATAATACACACTTCCCTGCTTGTTGACATGTGAACATTGCACTTCCCTGTAATGTCGACTACAGATTCTTCGGATGACGGGTTGATATTATCTGGATGAACACATGAGTCAATTTACTCTGTCTGGCCTCACGGGCATGTAAATAGTTGTCGCAGGCACAGTTACATATAATTCTACACTGAAAACCGATACTGTTACTGCTTAAGTGGTGTATTATGCTTACACCTTTCCAGTTAGCTTGAAGTTTCTATATACTCATAAATGTTCTATATTGCACTTCGTGAATAGCAAATAATTGTAACAACTCTTTCAGTAACTCTACAGGAATTTTTCCTTGTGTTCGTTACAAATGGCAGACCAAACATCTTGGACCAGCGCAGTGTTCACTCGTTATCGATTCCAAAGAGAGACTAACTGTATGTCAGTCTTATTTTTGAAACTGAATTTCTTGTAATTTGATTGGTTTCTTGGTAACCCTTTCTTATGATATTCACATCTTCACCTGTACAAGAATGCTTAGAAACAGAGCAATTCAAGTTTAAAAGACCTGAAATAACCTGAAATATTTTAGAACAGATTTTATGGGCTATCAAACCATTTCACTTAAAAACACATACATTCAGTTAATAATTTTTAAAACAACTACTGACAACAGGTAGAACTTTTTATTAAGAGTATTTTGATATAAGTCCTATCTCAAAATTTCACATATTTCGATAGTTATTCAAATTAACGTGTTTTTAAGAATATCCTTTAAAATAATTATGTACCCTCACATACGTGCACTACACACATGGCTAAGTTTCACTACGCACTATTTCACTGCACTTTCAGTTCCTTTACCAGTCTAAAAGTACTTAAAACACATTCTTCATAATGTTCCTTATCAACTACTTTATAATGTTCATACCTACAACCTCTACTTATTCATACACCATCCTTATATCTATCATACGGGAATACTGTTTGCTACATTCTATATGCAATTTGAATGTCCACTGAAACACACACACACACACACACACACACACACACACACACACACACACACACACACACACACACACACACACACACACACACACACACACACACACACACACACACACACACACACACACACACACACACAAAATTGTTAAATGAATTTCTGAATCAGCTATTCATAAAAATAATTTCTGACACACTTCAGCTATTTTTCAGGTGCCTCAATCTCTATGCCCTTCTTTCATGAATACATTAAATATTTGAAAAATCTTTATGTTTATATCATCTCATCTATTCATTTATATTTGTAATATCACTAATTATGGTAAAATGTGTCATTAAATATTAATGTTCAACTTATTTATAGTATCAGGATTGAACTTCCCATTGTAATGAAGGTTCGTTTATTGAAAAGACAGGTAAGTACATACACTCAAAATTACAATAGCCAATGCTACTTGAAAATATTCAGAAAATAACTCAACTACAGAGGTAGTTGTGACAAAAAACACAGTTAAATTATACTGTTTTAATTATTACAAACAATAATTTGTTTTTAATCTAATTGTTGAAAAACAATCTTTTTCTTAATGAAAATAGCATAATATGGAATGCACAATAAGAAAATGATACTGTAGAAGTGATTTTATATTTTTGGAATGTTATTTTAAAATATGACTGACTATAACACAAATAGTAACTTCTACTTTTATATGAATAATTTTATAATTACTAACTTATTACCATACTAAAAACTAAAAAATAAAGAAACATAATGAAAACAACACATACAAGTATTATCAACAACAGAAGATGGTTGTTAGAGGATGATATTAATTAATTATTAAACAGACACGGAAGAATTCTTTAATGCACCACAACCTCAAAAATTAACATGCCAAACAACCTAGAAACCCACCATGTACAGTGCAGTATCTGTTACCCAACACACCACACAAAACTGGCCCACCAACAAACACAAAACACTCACATGACAGAAAACAAAAAAATAACTTGACCCAGGATGTAAAGAAGGAAAGTTTACATTACCTTGGGGTAGTGCTGTCTGAAGGCAACATTGTCGCAAGCGGCGATAGTGGGGCCGGGGATGGATGGAGCAGACCAGGAGATGAAGCGGCACGAGGAGATGGTCCGGACCAAGGAGGGAACCTGAAATTTGTATTACTCGTTTGAGTGGGTCTGACAGGTGTTGTCAACAACGAAGGACTCTTGGGAGGATTTCTCCTCAAGAGCGGGCTGTTCAAAGCCCGCAGTCTTTCCATAATAGGTGTTGATGGTGGTGGCCCTTTTGATGATGATGAACTTTCCAGATGATTTGATGATTTTGGGGGGTGGGGTGAGGGTGGTGTTGTTGACGGAGGAGAAGGGAGTGGGGCCAACCGAGGATTCCACACCGGCCACGAAGGGGACCTAAACAATATCCAATAATTTTTTTCAAAAACACCAGCTTTAACTTCACACATTGGAATGCCAACACAAAATTATTAGTTTTAAAAGAGAAAAGTGTTATTATGTGTTTAAAACATATAAAAGTGGAAAGTACAGACTCAAACATAAATTAAAATAATAAAATAAATACTGACTTCACTTTGGCAATATGGTAACAAGATTTAATATAAAACACAATAAGCAGAAATAGAAAATAAGAACACTAATGTTAGATGGACAAATATTACATAATGAACACAGGTGATACTACAAATACAACTTGAACCAATGTTTTCAATAACATGTACTGAAAACTCAATATAACAGACAACAAATTACATTTTCTTATTTACAGTCATTTAAGACTATTCAAATGTAAAATAGTGTTTTAAATTAAATGGCACAACTTCTTATTACATAATACACTTCAATATACATTTACTTTGACAATTAAAATACCAATAAATTTAAAAGTCTATGCAAAATTACTGACAGAATACAAATATTTATGTATACTTTAACAATTACCAAGTATGAATACATTTTAACTGAAATTCATAAACACTGTTCACAATCATATACTTGTACATACTAATTAAACATGATATCATTCTAATGTAACAACATATATATGTGTGTTGTATGTGTATACTTCAATTAATAAGCGTACGTGCATGCAACACACACGCGTGCACACACACACACACACACACACACACACACACACACACACACACACACACACACACACACACACACACACACACACCTGTTCTCTGATCTCCAATATCTCCAATATGTACAACCAATTATCCAACTAATTACAAACTTCACTAAAAAAAGTAAAGTTAAGTAAAATTTTTAAAAATCATTAAAATATTCTTTAACTTATTAAAACAATCATTTATTAAAAATATCTTAATAAATTACTACAATATTTGTATGATTACTGAAAAATAATGTTCCTAAATTTTCAAAATCAGATACACTAATTAATAGTATTTTACTTACTCAACTTATTTACTTGGGTTTTAACAAAATATTGGGTCTACTTTTGGGGGAACAACATATGCTTTTTCTAACATAATTTTAAAAGACATTGTTAATTTCAAAGAGACTCGAATATAACAATTTCTGACAGATCAAGATTTGGAGTACAATAATGCAAAACTGAAAAACATTATTAAATGCAATGGACTGACAAGTTAAAAGCTGTATTTTAGCTAACTTACAAAGGGATAAATGTAATCAATGAAATGACAGTACCTGATGTGTCCTGAATCTCCTGAACTACTCTGCCGTGAATGCTGCGACTGGGAATTGAGTGAACTATATCCTGAGCCTTTACTCAACTGACTGGTGTTGGAAGAATTACGGGAATGACCAAGACCAGTTTCGTGGGTCTCTTCTGGAACTGGCTCTGGAACTGGTGGCTGAATTGGTGTAGGAGTAATACCAAGATCTCCAGGCTCCAAGAGACCTCCCCCAACTCCATCGGTTGCTGTTCCACTTGTTAAAAGTTCTGTAAATAAGTCAATAGTGAATTTTAAATGTTTATACAAGTTATTAAATATAAATATGCACAGTATATGGTAAATACTTTATTACTTTGAAACCAGCATTAAAGTATATTCAAAACATATAATACTGCTACAAAATTATGTAATGCTCTCGAAAAGTCAGCAGGTGAAGTTACATAAAACGTTCTACACATTTCTAGGCTAGCCAAGCATGTGTAGTGTCTCTGTCATGCACTCAAGTAGCTTTGAGACTGTTCGAGCACTCTTAACTATGAAAATTCGAGCACTCTGCCAAAAGAATGGAAAATTATTCTGGAACATCTGCGGGACCTATAAGCAACCGCAGACAGCTTAGAAGTTAGTTACACCTGGCTAGATTGTAGAGTGCGGATCAAGTGATTGTTGCCGATTAATGGAAAGTGATTATTGTGAATAATTAGTGCAGAATCTAGTAGTTGACAATTATTATTGCATGTGGGCAAATTTAACTTGAACTATTGTTTATATATATATATATATATATATATATATATATATATAAACACTTTCACTGTGAACTTACTTTTAGGTTTTGATTTCCCAGACGTTTCGACGTAGTGTTTGTCTTCCTCAATGGGATTTAAAATACTCAATTGAGTATTTTATATACTCAATTATATAATTATTAGTGAAATTATATTATTATTACTCAATTACTGTATATAATTATATAATATGAAATATAATTATATACAGTTTGTGCATGCAATACTTGCTAACCAATCTGCACTTTTTCCAACCAATATGTTACTATTTTAATGATCCTCTGTCCTGTCTTATAAATTAAGTATTTTTGTTAGACTATAAGATAAACTAATGTACACAAAGATAATGAAAAAACCTGCATATACAAATATAATATTGAGCTACGATCAAGATATAATAGAACCCTCAATTTAAAATACTGAATTATTGTATGAGAGTACCTTGCTGATTTTATCAAATTGTTATTTGTGACTAATTGAAGTTGGTAATTAGTGACTTCATTGGTGTATTTTGTTTCCACAGTACGATACGATGAGCTGTGAGACCATAGTAACAATATTACTGTATTATATTACTATAGTAGTATTATACTATAATTGTAGTATAAATAGTAATAACAGTATTACTATTACTATAATAATAGTACACTATAATGTTGTACAGAAACAGAAATTATTGAAATTACGTGAAAAACCACACACTAAAAATTGAAAATCACACAATATTCTTACATGAATCAAAATGGATAACTGTAAAAAGAAAAAGAAAAGAGATTCCATACATATCGAGAATAAGTAACAATTATTAGTAAAATATGACACACAAACCTACTATTATGGACACATACAGAAATATAATTATATAAAGTTTGTGCATGCAATACTTGCTAACCAATCTGCACTTTTTCCAACCAATATGTTACTATTTTAATGATCCTCTGTCCTGTCTTATAAATTAAGTATTTTTGTTAGACTATAAGATAAACTAATGTACACAAAGATAACGAAAAAAACTGCATATACAAATATAATATTGAGCTACGATCAAGATATAATAGAACCCGCAAAATGGCCAGCTTGAAACACAAAGCAAGTGGGGGTTGCTTGTAGAAACTTGATAATTATCAAAACAGGTTCAAAACAAAATACAAATAAGTAAACAAATGTTATGTATATTCCTTGCTAGAATGTCAAAGTTAAAACGTTACAAATACAATGAAAGCAGATACTTATATCTACACATTAATATCTTACATTTAATATTTATAATTAAATTTACCTCAAGATTGTTATTTTTCTATTTGGAACATGTTTCGAGAGTTCCTGTTCTCTCATCTTCAGCCTTCGTGATCTTGTTTCTGGTGAAGTATTTGTGTGTTGGCTGCTGGTTGCTATTAAGGTTGTTTATTGGTCTTTGGTATTTTAAAATTGTATTATTGTGTGTGATTGTGGTATATGTTTTTGTATTTTGTGTATTTTCGATGTTGAGTGCTTTGAATATTGTGTCATGTTTTGTATTGATTTGTATTTGTTCTGGTATTAGTTTGTTTTGTGTTTTATGTTTGTATATTTGTAAATTTTCCCAAATGTTCATTATGGTGCCTTTACATTAACATATACCACACAAAGGCACCATAATGAACATTTGGGAAAATTTACAAATATACAAACATAAAACACAAAACAAACTAATACCAGAACAAATACAAATCAATACAAAACATGACACAATATTCAAAGCACTCAACATCGAAAATACACAAAATACAAAAACATATACCACAATCACACACAATAATACAACTTTAAAATACCAAAGACCAATAAGCAACCTTAATAGCAACCAGCAGCCAACACACAAATACTTCACCAGAAACAAGATCGCGAAGGCTGAAGATGAGAGAACAGGAACTCTCGAAACATGTTCCAAATAGAAAAATAACATCTTGAGGTAAATTTAATTATAAATATTAAATGTATTATATACATCAAGAAACGGACTGTAGCAGAAAGTGATTGAACATTAATATCTGTACACATGGTTTATAGGTTGTCAAATTATGATTTAATGAAAGACAGACAGACAAGTGAGGAAGTTTGTTTCCCTTGAAGACAATCACCTGTACCTCTACAGTTTGTGAACATCATTAATAATGTTTTACAATTTTATATTAACAGTAACAGTTACTGTTAAACAAATATAATTACTGTAAACTACTGTTAAATAATTAAAAAATAATAAATTATTCATGTATTAACATTAATCAAGGTTGCAATAATTAAGGGTATGGAATGATAAGAAGTGTTATCCTATAATTACACTAAAAAACAGAAGTCATATCTAGTATTTGTCAGTGGCGAAGTTACATGGAGGCAATTGAGGCAATGCCTACCCTAAAAAATTCTGTAGAATAAAAATTATAAATACGTATGAACTACATAACGTAAAGATTATACATTGTTACCGCGACTGTAGAATTTATTAGGCCGAAACATGCTTTACTGAGCGACCGCTAGATGGTGACAGGTAAGACTCGGCATAGCTCGTTTAAAGTGAATGAGGCAACCTGAACTTGCCTCAGCGTTTTTTGTATACATCGTATGTAAAGCAATGTGCCAGAGCGATAAGGAAGTGAAGGGAGGGGGGATTGTCCCATGCTGTACACATAGAGCGTTAAGGCATGCCTCACTTCTGTGGTCCAAACATTCAAGTTAAAGCGCGCTGTGTTGTTTATAAGTGTGTTTATTTTATGCGGTTATTAAAAGTGTCCCTGTTATTCCGCTGAACAAACAGATGATCAAGATTGTTATTTGAATTATTTGTAACATTAAACATATATATATAGAAACTAATCAAGTTTAAAAATTTGAAGTTCAATCAGTTGTATTATTGTGTATGACTAATACAAGGATTGTTCAATAGAAACACGTATAGAGCTGTAAAGCATTTTTTATTCAACGATTTTAAAAGAAGTCTCCATTAACATTAAGACATGAGTTCCACTGTTGCACCAACCTGTAGATTCCCTGCTAGTAAAATCTTACGGCTGTTTGTGGAACCATTCGCTTACAGCAAACTCTACCTCAGCGTCCGATTTGAACCACCATCCTTTTAGTGATTCCTTAAAAAAAAATTTAAGATAAGATTTTTGCCTACCCATTCATTAAATACTAGCTTCACCACTGGTAGTTGTAGGTAATGTAAACAGGGTTAGAGACTGAGGCAGAACATATGTCTCGAGTGGTTCTAAAACCTCAGAAAGTATTTAGGATTACTTAAAGCACCAGTTATCAGTAATCTGTTCAAATAGCTCACAGAATAATGCAGTTATGTTTATCTGGCCTCACAGTAAATTTGAAGAAAAAGAATCTACAGGAAATTTTCCATTGTTTCATGTTCTATTGATTCATGGCTTTTTCCTGTACTTTAAAACATTTGTGGTGTTCTGCCTATTTTCATCTTCTAACACATTTTACTGAATCTATGATGTCTCTTAACATACTGTTCTTCTTCAACTTCAAAGTAATAGTTTATTCTCATCTTCTTAATCTTGCATACTCTGCCTGCAAAAAAGCTCTAAAATATTCTTTTTACCCTTACATTAATTCGTTTTTATCTTCTACTATTCTTTTTGGCATAAAATTTAGAATACAGTGACTGGAATAGCTAGGTGAAGTCTTGGGTACAACTGTAAAAAACACGAGGGAGGAAGGCCTAAGGCGTGAGTAGACCTGACAATATCAGCCACGTGCAAGACCATGAGGGGTTGACAGAAGCAGTGGAACAGCAAAGTGGAAACAACTATGTACACCAAATTCTGTTGTTGAAGAAGCAGTTTTTTCAACTATGTTTCCAAGTTGAAGTGAGCCCCAAAACAAATAACACATTAAACACCCATTAACAAATTTTCTATTTATTTCTGTGGCACATTAGATTTTAGCATGTAGGCAAGGTGTGGCTATAAAGTAACTCGACTGATTTTTTACTGCTTCCCTGTAACATTAGCAACAGTGTGCAACATAGGTTATTGACCTGAATACCATCCCCCATCTACCATTTTAATCTATCATCAGATTTTCAAGTATATGCAACCTACAGTTTGGCAGCAGGTTTGTTCAAAAGTGTGGATGTAAGCTTAGTCAGAATAATGTTAGATATTATCATGGTCAATACGAAATTCTTCATAAAACTTGGAAAATCTGTTACAGAAACATAACACTTGTTGAAGGAGTATCTATTTTGTACTCAGGTTTTCTAGTGGTTTAAAAAATGTAAAGCACAAAGTGAAGTGATCAAAGACAACCTGTGCCCTATGATCTTCACATATCAAACTCACGTGATAACATTCAACATGGCTGCAAAACTGATAGAAATAAGAAATAAAAAAATCATCACCTAGAATGAATTTGAAATGTTATTGAATTGGCAGCAGTGATCAAGAAACTGTACAAGAAAGCTTCATAGAAATTTAATATAAAAAATGTGTGTTAAAATGGTATTGAAGGAATTTGACTGATATTTTTGCAAAACCACTGAAAATGACCCAAAATGGAATACCTAGAATATGTTGTTTTCAGTATGAGCCCTAAAATTTAAGTGATAATCCATATATCGGAAGGTTCCCAATACAACAAAACAAAAGAACTAACAAAAGGGCAAATCAAAATTCAGTGCAATGATGATCACTTTATTCATTATCTGAGGAATTATTTGCATTCACATTGTGCCTGAAAGTTGGACTACTATAAGGTCTTGATTATTCTTTATAAATGTGGGAGAAGAAACAGGCCTGAAATATGGAAGATTGACTCACAAATTCTTCACCAAGACAATATGCTTGCATATAGTGCGCTGTCTGTTAAGACATTTTTGGCAAAGCACAGGATTCCCATGATGGAACATCATTGACTGGATTCACCAGACTTAGTTCCATGCGACTCTTTTGTTTCTACAGTTCAAATCTGCACTAAAAGGAATCTGCTTTGGGGATATAAATATACTAAAAGCATAAGCCATGGAAGAAGCTATCAGAAGATGATCTTCAACATTGCTTCCAATTAAATCCTTAAATTTTTAGTGATCGTCAATCAATGAATGTTTTAGTGGATGGTTAGTGAGGATCGGTCAATAATACAAATTTTAGCTATTTTGCGTCGACGTTTCGACAATATTTATTGTCATCTTCAGTACCTGTGTATGAAATACAATAGAAATATCAAACGTAACGAAACAATACCTATAAACACTTAGTTTTCCCCATGCCCCAACTCCACCTAAAATTTACGGCTTAGTAAAAACTCATAAATCTGACAACCCTCTTAGACCTATTATCTCATTTATAAACTCCCCTACATATGAAACATCAAAATGGCTAGCAAATATTCTAAAAACTGCGTCTTCTGAAAAGTACAACATTAGTGATAGCTTTACCTTTGTTGAAACTATAAAGAAACACACAATCCCTCCCAATCATGTTTTAATTTCACTAGATGTTTCCTCCCTATTCACTAATGTAAATATCCAAACAGTGATCAACATTTTAAATAAAAATTGGAACTGCATCTCCACACATACAACATTAGATAAGGATAGTTTCCTTAAACTTCTGTCGCATTGTTGCAATAATGGTTATTTCACATTTCAGGGACAATTTTTTAAACAAACATATGGCACTGCTATGGGTAGCAGTCTCAGGCCCATCTTAGCTGACATTACTATGAACCAGTTTCTTGACACAGTTATCCCTACGCTACCATTTAAACTCCCCTTCTTATATAAATACGTGGACGATATTATAACATGTATTCCATATGACCAACATGACACTATCTTATTTCTGTTCAATTCCAAACTAATGGGCTTTGAACGAATACAGTTCACAATAGAGCACGAACAGAATAGTTCCATTTCATTTCTTGATACCAAGGTTATTAGACAGACAGATGGTAATATAGTCACTGATTGGTTCATAAAACCCACCAACTCCGGTAGATATCTTCATTTTAATTCCAACCATCCCATACATCTAAAAACTAACTTAATCCACTTGGTATATAAGAGAGCCACTGGTCTAAGTGATCAATCATTTCATCAAAAAAACACTCAGTTAGTATTTAAGATTTTCAAAAACAATGGTTACCCAGACCATATAATCAAACAGGTAATTCATAAACATCGCGCAAATCAGCTGAGCCCCAATTTTACATATGCCCAATCTAATACACCTGAGCCTAACGCCGGCTCGTACTTTTCTAGAACTTATGTTAAAGGGCTTTCTGAAAAACTTAAAAAATGCCTATCAAAAATTCAAAAAACTTTAGCATTCAAAAACCAACATACTGTTCGATCTCTCTTCTCAACCCTCAAAGACCCGACATCCACAGACAAACGATCTAATGTCATATACACTATCCAATGCAATGACTGTCCAGCCACATACACTGGTATTACGTCCCAATATTTACATAAGAGAATTTATCAACATAGGTATGATTGCCATAAAAAAAAACCGTAATGATAACCCCAACGCTTTAGTATCTCACCATTTAAACACCGGCCATGAATTTGACTTCAACAACACCCAAATTAAATATTACGAAAATAATTATTTTAAAAGATGCGTACTGGAAATGATTCAAATAAAAAGTGACCCTCACTCCATTAATTTTCACACTGATACTCAAAACCACTCATCCAGTTATGCTCAACTTATACACACCGACAAAACATGAATTTGAAGAAATGTAGCCATGTGTTGGTCATTTTAATGGCCAGCTTGTCGTCAGATATTAATTAGTGTCACACTCCCCCCTAGTGCAAATCTTTTCTCAACTGTCTTCCGAACACATGTTACTTCATTTCCTACAAATCTACAAGGGCCGTCTGTTCGGCTTTATTATAAGGTGTTGGTCCGGGAAAATTTACAGTTGTGTGTTTGTCGTCAGCAACAATTGTAAGTGTCTCACTGATCATATTATTTAGTATTAGCTAAGAAACATATAACATTTCTTATAGACACATATTCGATCAGTTTTAAACTCAGTACAGTGCGCATCTCTGTTGTGCATAATTTATACTTAGATGATAAAAAGAAGAGAATAAAATAGTGTTATATTTATGTATGGATTCTCGAATGTGTAGTTGGCTTGTGTATGCATATGTAGTGCTAGCGTGTGTGTATGTACACGTCTACATGTTAGATTTGTGGTATAGATATATCTGTTTAGATTAGAGTGAGAGAGAGACAGAGTGCCCGAGTGGTTAACGTGTGAGAGAGAGAGAGAGAGAGAGAGAGAGAGAGAGAGAGAAGGGTGGAAGAATGAGAGAGGGAAGAAGGGAGACAGTGAGTGAGATGTAGAAGAGAGAGAGCGAGTGGGAGTGATAGATCGATTTCAGGTTAGAGTGAGGGGCTGTGAGAAGGACTGGCAGGGGGAGAATGGGTGAGAGAGAAAGTGTGATTGTGGACACATACATAAATTACATTATTCTATAGTACTCTTGACTATATTTTATAATATGATTACAATTATTATCCAAGTTTACCTGTTAGTAAAATTTACCAGAAACTTTTGTTTGTAACCTTGGTCAACTATCTGATTTAAGTTGTAATGATCTACAGTTATTATGTAAATTGTATGTTTCTAAATTATGAATGTTTGTTAACACCAGTAGGGAGTGAAACATGGTAAAAATAACTTTTAATAATTACGTAGTGAACATCCCCTAATCTGTTTTAGTTATAGGTAATATATTACTTTGCTATATGTTGACTGCTGTAGGTATAAACAATTTATGTACCAATCTAATATCCAATTGTTGATTACTGTTTGTTTAATTAATTAAAATATCATTACATTTAGTAATTTAAATTGTAATACTGTATAAATTAAGTTCTCTCATACTATAATTTCCTGGTTTTCTTAAAGATAATTTGAAGATGTAAACAAACTATCATAAGTCTTCACATATAAAATGATACATACTGTAGCGTGACAGATGTATGCATAATATTGAATGGCAATTGATCATTAGAATAATGAAGTTATAATATTTAAATTTGGAAGAAAGCACTAAGTTGAATATAAAAAGATTAATTCATAGCAACTGTGGAAAGAAATCATTATTATAAAGAAAATACAAGTTAAAATAAAAGGAGTTACTAGTGATGAGTCATCCAAGACCAGTCTCATAACCAAAGGTTTTCAAGGTATAACCCAGGAAGGTAAAAAGTAAATAACAAAGCAGTACTGAATATGACCAAACCCACAACGAGGAAGAATAAATAGAAGAGAAACCCTAAAATAAGCCAAGATCAACCAATACAGGTTGTGTATTTCTGAATTAAAGAAGAAGATGGAGAAGATCCCAAGAAACCTGATGGCATCAAGAAGAAGATGGAGAAGATACCAGGCCCAGAAGGCAGGAGAAAAGAAGACTGAAGAAAGAAGAAGAGGGCAGCATCCTGAAGAAGATGTCATGCTCTTATAAAAGACACCCAAATCCCTATATCCCCAAAATAAATATCTAAAAATAAAAGTATAACGAAATAAAAACCACATGTATACAAATTTAAGAGAGAGGAGTGTATAAAGTAAAAGTTTCCTGTGAACTAAGATGAAACAATAATATAGTACCCATGGAACAAATCTCCATTGAAAAAACGCTAACCAATTTATTATGTTAATAAGACTATACGACCATTTAGCATTAACATAATATATAAGTGAAAGTGAACCAGTGATAGTTTTGGGTATTATAAAAAATGAACCTTGTGTTTCATTCTTGGCAATCACAAACATTGGATGCAATGAAATATGCATTTTTCAATGACTTAAAATGTGTACGGTGACAATATGTTGTTCATAAGACATGAATCTGTTTAAAATAACATTTTGTTTTACATGAAAAAAGAAAAACAGAGTTCATAATACCTTTTGAACAATTAATACTATTTATTTGTTAATGACAGGGTACAATTCCCCAAAGACAATGTAAAAGACGGTATAAAAACTGTAGAATCCTACTTATAATAATAGTTAGAAATAAGAATATAAATATAAGGTTTTTTAATGTATATAGTACAAGAATGTTTAAAAATGTTTTACATATAAGGCCATTTGTTTGGGTCTGAAACAACTAACATCAGAACTATAAAAATAGTTACCACTTGTAAATAGTAGAGAGTAATTAAGATGTTAGTTAGTAAAAAACCTTTGTTGTAAACCATATTTACATGTTGGAAATGGGAATTTTGTTGCAAAATGTCTGATTTGAAGACAACCATTTATGTAAAAAAAAAAATATTCTTTATTTTGTTTTAACTATTGTTTGTATTGTAACCAATACTAATTGTTTTTGTGTAATTTGAAAGCATGTTTAATTTATAATACTATTTGTAAAAGTCAGAGAGGGTATCACACATCATATATTGTTTGTAAATTATTTTGTAAGAAAAATTGTTAAAAAATCATAGGCCAAAAGAATGGAAACCAAACTTCATCAAAACAGAGAAATTGCTCAATTAAATGCAAATAAACAAAAGGGGTTTAGACAAAATAAACTTGAGATCATGCCATATAATTGCACATACCATTTAGAGAGATTTTAATAAATTATATTCAGAATTATAAATAAAAATAAAATGACTAAACTCAGAAATTTAGACATGGGAGTCATATATTTCAGAATAATGTTTCGGAATACAACTAATTCAATTAATTACCAGAAAATAAGGGAATAGGAACCTTTTAATACAATATAGGATTATTAATATTAAATATAACTGATAAAATGGCTGAATTTATATAATGACAGGAAGTAAATTTTGATGTTTTGGACTCTTCAGAGTATACCCAAACTGAAAGTAAAATTACTATTTTTTGGACAGAAAACACTATAAAATGGCATTATTTAATCTGAAAATAACCAGAATGAACTGAAAGATTAATTTAAATCAAATCTAGTGAATAAAATTGACAAATAACCAAAGTTTAGGCATTCATATAGTGAAATAGTAAAATGTACACAGGATGTGAAAATATTTTTGAACAATGTTAAGGATAATATTATATGGGCTAAGAGTTTAATTGAAACTGAAGGAAACAGTTAGTTAATTATTGGTAGTTGAACGGTTAACATGACATACCTTTGAAAACGTGAATAATCTAACCTATAATCGTCATACAAAGCGAGTGTATAGTGAGTTATTGTGAAATCGCGAGTGACTTGTAAAATACTTCTGAAACTATCATATTATAACAGAAACGATCAAGTAACACTCCATAACACAGAACAATATAAATCTACTCCGAAAAACACCATAAAACACTAGAAAACTGTATAATACATTAAACCAAATTAGTGACGGAATCGGAGAAAGTGTTTGAACTAATAATTATACAGATACACTAAATACAACCCAGAATCACTACACCAGTCACTACACAACATATAACAAGAGATTTGCGGACACGAGAACAGAAATATTGCGTCAAAATACATTATTTGGAATGCAGCAGCAACGAGCAACATTTTCATCGACTTGACGGCAGCCATCTTTCTTTGACAATTCCAGTGCCTCTTCATGGTTCATCACAGCTGTTTGGTGAAAACAATTATTATATTTACAAATTATTATTCAATGTCTGTGTTTATTAATAACTATTAATTTGATTGTAACGTTATACTTTTTAAATATTAGCCCGATTTCTCTGACTTTGGTAATAACTGGCTGTTTAAAGAACCCTATATAATTTTTATATCATATACTTGTAACTTTTTTCGATATCCTGAGAATCGATACTAATCGATAAGAGTCAATATTGCTATTACTTAATAAAATATTAATACTTTTCAATACTTAATAGTTCTTTATTTCTTCAATAATACTAATTACCAATAATATAATTCTAATTGATAATCTACAAGGACTTTACCACCCGTAAGTGAAGATAACCTAAAAAATAGAAAGGTAAACAAATATCGATTGGTTTACAGACAGTCTTATGAGTGGTGATAGATTATTTAAATTATACTAAAACTTTAATAAAAATTTTCAGAAGAGCATTACACTGTTTAAAACTTCACAGCCCTATATTAATTAATTGATCCTAATTAATTAATTAATAAAATTAAAATAATTTTTTTTTTGTAAACAATTTTTTTTTAAATTTCCTTCAAAACAATAAATTTTGTTTTGAAACGTTCGGCGAAGCCAAGCATATATATTTCTTCATCAACTTTACGCTACTCGACCGGTCTTGCTACCATTGGGACTCGACCAGCTGGGAAACTTAAGGAAGTGTTTCAGGCCAGTAAGACGTTGAGAGCCACACCAATTACACACCAATTAAACACCTTACAACTTACAGATTCACACATCTATACTTATTTAAACTTATTTTATTACAAATTGGCGCACAACTTTAGGGGCTTTAATTAGCGATTGGAAGGCCAATACATTCTGCCCAATCACTAGTTGGAGCTAGGCAACAGCTACAAAGCCAGAGAATTTCAAGGGAGAATGCAACGACATGCGACATCTAAGAAACGGGCGGCGGAGGCCGAGAAAGAAATAGAAGCTGACATGGACAACAAGGAGGCGACGCCAGTAGAGGCGGAAGAGGTATTACCACCGGTGTTGTCCAAACCAACTGAACAACCGGAGATACCTACACAAACAGTGGAAATCAATGTGCCGGAGAAGGAAACAGAGGACATGACAACACAACAAATGTTCAGGATGATAATGGAAATGAATAAGAGAATGGAGGAGAGTAACAAGGAAATGAAGGAAGACTTGAGTAAGAAAATGGACGAAAATAGTAGGGAATTGAAGGAAGACTTGAGTAAGATTATAAAGGAGAGCAACCAATCCTTGAAAGATGAATTAGGTAAGAAACTGGATGATATAAGTAATGACAATAAACTGTTTAGGGAAAAATTAGGAAAGGAGAAGACCGAAGAAATAAAATATGATAGCAAACCAGAACCAGAAGAAGTACCAAATGGTAAAACGCAGGAACAAGTAGTGGTAGTACCTGGAATTAAAACTAGCGGAAATAAGGAAAATATTAAACAAAGGAAAAGGAGAATATATCCAAGAAATGTAATAAAAACGAAGGAAGAGTTGGAGATGATGAAACATGGGTTAATTGATGGCAATAATATCCCAATTACCTATGACAAAGACATCATGAATTCTATGAATTATAGAAAGAGAATCGAAGTAATTTCAGAAATAATTTACCACAAGACAGTAGTCTACCAATGGGAAAGGACCAGAGGTAAACAGAATACAACATGTGGACCAGATCAATTTCAGCGCAAGACTGGACAGTGGATTTCAGAAAGATGGAAATGTGATATCGTACCAGACGGTAATGATGACACTGATGAGTCACCAGAATGTATTCCATTAACGTGCCATCTAGGACAGTTCCAGGGTACGGTTAGACTAAAATATATTCCTTCAGAGTGGATATGTGATGGTAAACCAGCTTATGGTGTTTCAGATAAACAAATAATAAGTGATAACCCAGATGAAGATCCTCACAGATATTTGTCAAGTAACACAAAACATGGACCAGAAAAGTATTGGTGTATACAATATGATGATAGAGGGAACCAACCCAGTAATTACGACGGCCCTAACAACCCGCCGCGTAATAACCAGTTTATCGGTAATTTTAACGGCGTTAGGAATAACAACCCCTATCCATACAATAGAAACAATTTATACCAACATAATAATGTCCCATACAGTCAGAGAAATCCATATCCCAACAATAATGATAACAGACCTTACCAACCTAACCGAAATTACTATCATGATAAATTTAGTAATAACAATAATAGCAATAGTAATAACCGAGTGTCGCGCCCTAGGGTAAATTTTATAAGAGCAACTGAGATGATGGACCCTGGTTGACACAGATACCACACACCATCAAGAAAATGGACGGAGATCATGATAACCGACTACGGCGAAAAACAACGGTGAAGGAGACGGAATAAATATCATTGAAAGGAAATGATATGGAGAATAAACATAGAAACAAAACTGGGTTTTATGAATGAAGACTATTTAAGAAAATGCACATTATAAATAAAAATATGAGCAATGGAACGACATAAAGAAAATCGGACATCTTCCTGGGTATATAAAAGAAAAGAAAATTTATAAGAAAAGAAAAAGTGGAGATCAACTTACAAAAGTATAAATAAAATGGTCCAGTGTAGAGTACAATATAACCCCATATGTTGTGGTAAATGATAAGCATAACAATACATATGAGTTGAAGGAAATCGTTTCAGGAAAAATCAAAGGAGTGTACAATCAAGCTTCTATGAAGAAATATTATGAAGAATGAGTTGAGAGATTTAGAATTTTTAATTTATATATTTTACAAAAAAATTTAAAAATAATGTAAGTACATCTTACAACCTAATATTTTGAAAAGAACATTCTGGAGAATTAAAAGAAAAAGAATTTTTAATAATTTAAAAAAAAATTCAAAAAATTTTGTAAGTACATCTTACAACCTAATATTTTGAGAAGAACATTCTGGAGAATTATAAGAAGAAGGAATTTAGAATTTTTAATTTTTAAAAATTCGGAAATAATGTAAGTACATCTTACAACCTAATATTTTGAGAAGAACATTTTGAAGAATTATAAGAAGAAGGAATTTAGAATTTATATTTTGAAAAAATTCTAAAATATGTAAGTACATCTTACTACAACCTAATAATTTTGGAACAAACTTTATGGAAGAAAGAAAAAGAAAGACTTTTGAATTGAAATAATAATTATAAAAATTTAAAATTGAGTAAGTACTTCTTACTACAACCTGATAATTTAGAACAAAACTTTATGGAAGAAAGAGAAAGAGAGAGAATTTTGAACTTAATTTTAAAAAATTTAAAATTAAGCAAGCACAGCTTACTACCACTGAATTATGAGGAAACCTTATGGTAAATAATTAAGAAGAATTTGAATTTGGAAAAATACCAAAATATTCAGAAATAATAGTAAGATCACATTACTATAAACAAGTCTGAATGAAACAATTCTGGGAATAAATGAATTAAACAGAATTTGTATGTTGATAGAACGTCAGAACTTTGAAACAAGATAAGATCAACATATTACAAGGATGTATGAGAAATATTTTTCAATTAAATAAAAAGAATAGTTTGAATTTTATATTAAAACTAACCAAGTTCCAAAAAATAATTATGTTTCAATTATGATTGAATTGAGAAGAAAATAAAGTGATTAATTCAGAAAAGAGAGTTAACGTTAATCCAGAATAAATGCTAGACATTCACAATAGCATTTGAAGGAGTAGAGAAGACTAACAAAAAAGAGTGTAATATGCCAGAGAAGGAAAAAATTTGGAAGCAAAGAGACTAATTACCTATGAAACGATAATGAAAACAGTTAATTAAGAGCAAAGAAGAACAACTCATACCAAACATATGGAGAAGATGATTTTGAACCAATGATAATAATAAGACCTATATGAATTGCAAAGAGAAGAAATACCACATGAAATATGATATAAATGAATTAATGTTAATGAATGCGAAGGTGGATTAATAACTTTCTAAGAGAAAGGAAACAACCAAAATGTTTAAATAAAATGATCAATATAACAACCTGTATATCTAATGTAAAGATACAATGTTAAAAAATTAAATATAATATATTAAGACCATTCAAATAATGAATACGAAAGACTATTTATAAAGACCATGCTAATACTATGAATAACCAGAAGAAAGTATAAAGAGAATTCAGATGAAGAAGAAAGAGAGTTACACTGTAAACAGTAACCAGAATTATTAAAAGAAAGGTTTTCAACCATAATTAAATTAAATATATCAGACAAGTTAAGAGTTTTGGAAAAAAATATATATGTAATGAGTATAATAAAGATTATGAAGATTTATTAAGATAGAAAATGTGAGATAATCTGAGAGACTACGAAGTGGAGAATCCAAAGATATTTTTATTAGTCGAAAATGAGACTACTTTTTATTTATTTATTCGATGACTGACTGAAGATAATTCCAGCAGCATTATGTTTTTGAGCAGGGATGGATATGCCCCTGTACTCAATTTATAGAAGTGGTGTATGGCCAGCAGAGAAGTAGCGTACAGTGCCCCTCTGATCTGCCCCAGCCCACGTGATAGGGAATGTTAGGGAATTAATATCCCAAGGATACAACACGAAGTTGATATAGAAAGAAAATGTATTACAATTATAATATATCTCAGAAGACACTAACTATCCGAAAAGGATCAGTAGTAAGACAAGTAACCATATATATAAAATTAATAAAACTCTAATTATAAAAAAGTCGATATAAAGATGGAGAAGAAAATGAATTATAAGAAATGATGAAATTATCATAAGAAATTATTTCATCCATAAACATGTCTGAAATAATTACTTCTGGAGGAGAGCAATCTGTAGCGTGACAGATGTATGCATAATATTGAATGGCAATTGATCATTAGAATAATGAAGTTATAATATTTAAATTTGGAAGAAAGCACTAAGTTGAATATAAAAAGATTAATTCATAGCAACTGTGGAAAGAAATCATTATTATAAAGAAAATACAAGTTAAAATAAAAGGAGTTACTAGTGATGAGTCATCCAAGACCAGTCTCATAACCAAAGGTTTTCAAGGTATAACCCAGGAAGGTAAAAAGTAAATAACAAAGCAGTACTGAATATGACCAAACCCACAACGAGGAAGAATAAATAGAAGAGAAACCCTAAAATAAGCCAAGATCAACCAATACAGGTTGTGTATTTCTGAATTAAAGAAGAAGATGGAGAAGATCCCAAGAAACCTGATGGCATCAAGAAGAAGATGGAGAAGATACCAGGCCCAGAAGGCAGGAGAAAAGAAGACTGAAGAAAGAAGAAGAGGGCAGCATCCTGAAGAAGATGTCATGCTCTTATAAAAGACACCCAAATCCCTATATCCCCAAAATAAATATCTAAAAATAAAAGTATAACGAAATAAAAACCACATGTATACAAATTTAAGAGAGAGGAGTGTATAAAGTAAAAGTTTCCTGTGAACTAAGATGAAACAATAATATAGTACCCATGGAACAAATCTCCATTGAAAAAACGCTAACCAATTTATTATGTTAATAAGACTATACGACCATTTAGCATTAACATAATATATAAGTGAAAGTGAACCAGTGATAGTTTTGGGTATTATAAAAAATGAACCTTGTGTTTCATTCTTGGCAATCACAAACATTGGATGCAATGAAATATGCATTTTTCAATGACTTAAAATGTGTACGGTGACAATATGTTGTTCATAAGACATGAATCTGTTTAAAATAACATTTTGTTTTACATGAAAAAAGAAAAACAGAGTTCATAATACCTTTTGAACAATTAATACTATTTATTTGTTAATGACAGGGTACAATTCCCCAAAGACAATGTAAAAGACGGTATAAAAACTGTAGAATCCTACTTATAATAATAGTTAGAAATAAGAATATAAATATAAGGTTTTTTAATGTATATAGTACAAGAATGTTTAAAAATGTTTTACATATAAGGCCATTTGTTTGGGTCTGAAACAACTAACATCAGAACTATAAAAATAGTTACCACTTGTAAATAGTAGAGAGTAATTAAGATGTTAGTTAGTAAAAAACCTTTGTTGTAAACCATATTTACATGTTGGAAATGGGAATTTTGTTGCAAAATGTCTGATTTGAAGACAACCATTTATGTAAAAAAAAAAATATTCTTTATTTTGTTTTAACTATTGTTTGTATTGTAACCAATACTAATTGTTTTTGTGTAATTTGAAAGCATGTTTAATTTATAATACTATTTGTAAAAGTCAGAGAGGGTATCACACATCATATATTGTTTGTAAATTATTTTGTAAGAAAAATTGTTAAAAAATCATAGGCCAAAAGAATGGAAACCAAACTTCATCAAAACAGAGAAATTGCTCAATTAAATGCAAATAAACAAAAGGGGTTTAGACAAAATAAACTTGAGATCATGCCATATAATTGCACATACCATTTAGAGAGATTTTAATAAATTATATTCAGAATTATAAATAAAAATAAAATGACTAAACTCAGAAATTTAGACATGGGAGTCATATATTTCAGAATAATGTTTCGGAATACAACTAATTCAATTAATTACCAGAAAATAAGGGAATAGGAACCTTTTAATACAATATAGGATTATTAATATTAAATATAACTGATAAAATGGCTGAATTTATATAATGACAGGAAGTAAATTTTGATGTTTTGGACTCTTCAGAGTATACCCAAACTGAAAGTAAAATTACTATTTTTTGGACAGAAAACACTATAAAATGGCATTATTTAATCTGAAAATAACCAGAATGAACTGAAAGATTAATTTAAATCAAATCTAGTGAATAAAATTGACAAATAACCAAAGTTTAGGCATTCATATAGTGAAATAGTAAAATGTACACAGGATGTGAAAATATTTTTGAACAATGTTAAGGATAATATTATATGGGCTAAGAGTTTAATTGAAACTGAAGGAAACAGTTAGTTAATTATTGGTAGTTGAACGGTTAACATGACATACCTTTGAAAACGTGAATAATCTAACCTATAATCGTCATACAAAGCGAGTGTATAGTGAGTTATTGTGAAATCGCGAGTGACTTGTAAAATACTTCTGAAACTATCATATTATAACAGAAACGATCAAGTAACACTCCATAACACAGAACAATATAAATCTACTCCGAAAAACACCATAAAACACTAGAAAACTGTATAATACATTAAACCAAATTAGTGACGGAATCGGAGAAAGTGTTTGAACTAATAATTATACAGATACACTAAATACAACCCAGAATCACTACACCAGTCACTACACAACATATAACAAGAGATTTGCGGACACGAGAACAGAAATATTGCGTCAAAATACATTATTTGGAATGCAGCAGCAACGAGCAACATTTTCATCGACTTGACGGCAGCCATCTTTCTTTGACAATTCCAGTGCCTCTTCATGGTTCATCACAGCTGTTTGGTGAAAACAATTATTATATTTACAAATTATTATTCAATGTCTGTGTTTATTAATAACTATTAATTTGATTGTAACGTTATACTTTTTAAATATTAGCCCGATTTCTCTGACTTTGGTAATAACTGGCTGTTTAAAGAACCCTATATAATTTTTATATCATATACTTGTAACTTTTTTCGATATCCTGAGAATCGATACTAATCGATAAGAGTCAATATTGCTATTACTTAATAAAATATTAATACTTTTCAATACTTAATAGTTCTTTATTTCTTCAATAATACTAATTACCAATAATATAATTCTAATTGATAATCTACAAGGACTTTACCACCCGTAAGTGAAGATAACCTAAAAAATAGAAAGGTAAACAAATATCGATTGGTTTACAGACAGTCTTATGAGTGGTGATAGATTATTTAAATTATACTAAAACTTTAATAAAAATTTTCAGAAGAGCATTACACTGTTTAAAACTTCACAGCCCTATATTAATTAATTGATCCTAATTAATTAATTAATAAAATTAAAATAATTTTTTTTTTGTAAACAATTTTTTTTTAAATTTCCTTCAAAACAATAAATTTTGTTTTGAAACGTTCGGCGAAGCCAAGCATATATATTTCTTCATCAACTTTACGCTACTCGACCGGTCTTGCTACCATTGGGACTCGACCAGCTGGGAAACTTAAGGAAGTGTTTCAGGCCAGTAAGACGTCGAGAGCCACACCAATTACACACCAATTAAACACCTTACAACTTACAGATTCACACATCAATCTTATTTATTTTATTACAAATTGGCTAGTCCAAACAGAGGGGCTTGATTACATCGGAGTCACATACTCCACAATAGTTTATCATCAAAACACATCACATCATCTTTTTATTTATTTTATTACAATACATATGCACGCACACACTCACATACACCAACACATTCACCCAAATATTTAATTGTTTCATTATGTTTCATATTTCTATTGTATTTCATAAACAGGTCCCGAAGATGACAATAAATATTGTCGAAACGTCGATGCAAAATAGCTAAAATTTGTATTATTGACCGATCCTCACTAACCATCCACTAAAACATTCATTGCTTCCAGTAGTGAAAATTTGCATGGAACAGCATAGGAATCAGGGAGGGGAATACAGTGAAGCAGTGGCCCACCCAAGGGGAGGTTTAGGGGTTAGAACCCCCCTACAAATATGGAAAAACGTTGTGATCAATGAACGTAAATATAGTAAGACTGTAGTAATTACTATATTCTTACAACAAATTAACATTTTTATTATTACAACATGATAAATTAAAATGTCAGCATAGGTAAGTTTACCAGATATGAATAAACTGTTTTCGTGCCAACAGTAATTGTGTCTGTACTTTTCAAAAAACACCAGTTTTCACCAAAAGCATAGCGTTTAGTTTATTGCTATATTTTCCATATGGAGAGTGAAATGGATCAGTCTGGATCGCTGTAGACTTCAGTGTATAGGAAAGTCATACATAGAGCCAGAAAATAATTTAAATGTGCACAAGTTTATTAAATCAAAAGATAAAGAAATATCAAAAAGAAAGTTACACGAACAGGTACCTCAGGTATGCGGTGTATCTCTAAGTAGTGTTTTTAAAATTATTAAAGAAGTGTCAGCATATACAACTGATATAAAATCTTACAGCACTACCCATAAAAAAATGTTCAACAAAGGAAATAAAAAACTGATTTAGATTATTTTGACAAGTGTACTATTCGATTTGTTATTAACGAATGCCAGTTTATAGAAGAGTAAAGACCAACATTTCAAGTTATTTAAAAATTTTAAAGAACAAATTTATTATAATGGTAGTCCATCTAGTCTGAGACACATTATTCATCAAATGGGATTTCAATGAAAACGTGCCAATTGCAATAGGAAACTTTTAATAGAAAAACACGACATCAGAGTTGATATATAAGAAAATTATGGGAATACAGAGAATGGTCGCCCATAGTACATACAGATGAAACTTATTTTCACAGTTTAACATCAATTAGAAAAATGTGGACAGACAATGACAAAATTGGCTGAAAATTCTAATAAAAAATGGTCTGTGGATGGTTGTAGTTCATGCTGGTGGTGAACATGGGTTTATAGCTAACCCACTATTTAAATTGGATTCCAAAAAAGGTATTCATCACAACGACATGAACTATGAAAATTATGAAAGTGGATGACTGAAATGCTTATTCTGAACTTGAATAAGAACAGTGTAGGCCTAATAGTAATAGACAATGCCTCCTACCATAATGTAGGCCTACAAATAAAGCCACCTCTGACATCATCAAAAAAGACAGATATGATGAACTGGTTAGTGAGCCATGGGATTCCTTTAGTCCATCTCTGTTAAAAAAACCTGAGCTCTATGCACTAATTAAACAAAGTAAACCATCGTTTAAAATAGACACTATTTTGGCAAACCATGCACATTCCGTTTTACGACTTCCACCCTATCACCAGGATCTTATTCTACAGAACTAATTTGGGCAACCATGAAGGAGGGTAGTACAAAAAACATGAATTTTCCTATGGATATTCTTATAAACTTCAAAATTAATAAAGGACGGGATAGCAGCAGTGAAGATGACCAGAGTGATAACAGTGAAGGAAACATTAGTGGGGTGAAAGAACTGAGCTAAATATTTGTATTGAGTGTAATTATATGCTATACAGTGAAACTTGGTTAATTCGAACTTCAAGGGGAAAGGAAAAAAATTCGAATTATCCAAAATTCGAAATAACCAACATCATACGGAACAATACTGTAAGTTCACATTTTTTGTTAAGTACTGCAACAGAAATAATGTACGTTAATTGCACAGAAGAAACTAATTTATTTCAGTAATAAAGTGAGTTATTTTACAGGGTATTACTCAAAAATTGTATTACATGAACCAACATTTATAAAAGAGAATTACCTGTACCCCAAAAATGTGTAATCTTCGTTTGTTTTTGTTTTTTTAGTTGTAAACACTGAATAAAATCTTCTAATTCACTCAAAGCACAAAAAATTTCATTATTAACGTTGGACTGAGCTTCGACGAATCGTTTTAAGTCCGCGATCATTTAAACTGCCTCAGAAGTGGATGGAATCGGTTTCTCTGGTTGAAGGTCTTCTTCGTCTTCTTCTTCTGCTTCAGAAGATCCCTGCGTATTTTTCATCACTTCTTCGAGAATTTCCCCATCCGTCAGATTTCCACAGATGGCGACGTCAGCATAGACATTTAAATACGCTTCGTAGCTTACATCAACATTTAAATCTTCCCAGCCATCTGGTGTATTTTCTTCAGGATGGTTCCAATCAGTATTTGTAGAGTTTGCAACTTCATTTGCTTCATCATTTCTGATCTTGAAACCAGCGACCCTGAAACAGTGTGCTATCGTACTAGGCTTAACTTTGTTCCATGCATTATGTATCATATGAGCAGCGTCCAATACGTTAATTGATTTTTTGTTTGATACTCCTAAGATTTTCATAACAACCTGTCGATGATAAAAATGTTTCAGATTCTTAATAACCCCTTGGTCCATAGGCTGAACAACTGAGGTCATGTTAGCCGGAAAGTATTCAATTTAATCCACGTTAGCGATGGAAGGTTGTTGTGGGCCGTGCAGTTGTCGATAAACAACAAAATTTTTCTCTTTTTCCGACCAAGTTCTTTGTCAAGATTCAGAAGCCATTTTTCAAACAATGCAGCTGTCATCCAAGCTTTTTTATTGGCTTCGTAAGTTACTAGTAAACTTCTTGCAGACTTAAAACATCTCGGCTTTGCTGCTTTGCCAATCATTAAAAGCGGTAATTTTTCTGACCCATCCATATTTGACCCTATCAAAATTGTCAACCTTTCTTTACTATCCTTTCCCCCACTGCACTTTTCGTTTTTAAATGAAAATGTTTTGTTTGGTAAACACTTAAAAAATAACCCTGTTTCGTCGACATTAAAGATATTTTTTGGCTGGTAATTTTCGATAGTTTTCGCTAATTCAGCATGCCACTCATCTACTAAATGTCCGCTCACTGATCCGCTCTCACCACAAACATTTCGAAAAGAAATCGCATTTCTGTCATTAAAACCCGCAAACCAACCGGTACTTGCCTTAAAATCCTGGATGCCCAACCCCTCTGCGAATTCTTCTGCTTTTGCACGGATTATTGGTCCACTTAAAGGAATGTTTTGGTCACGAGTTTGTTTGAACCACTTTAAAACACAATCGTCCACTGCAGGATAATCTGCTGTTCTTACCCGCTTTCGACTTTTCCCGTTTTTTTTATTCCAGTTTTCCATAAGTGTGTTTTTATTTTTTAAGAAAGAGGACAAAATGTTCGGTAAAATTCCGTATTCTTTTGCAATGTCACATTTTCGTTTTGCTCCCCGTTCCACATCTTGATCACTTTAACTTTTTCGTCTAAAGTTAAACTCTTGTACGGGCCGCGCTTAGCCACTGTTAAACTAAACGTAACCTCTAGAATGCACGTAAGCTCTAATTGTAGCCAAAACACTACTGTAGTTTTAAAATTAAATCGAACAACACGATTTTGACAGCACGCAATTAAATCGAGCAGCACACCTTACGCACTATTCAACTGTACTGTAACATTACTGACTTAACTCTGTTTTGGTAGGGGAAATTCCAAACTACCCTGGGGGTACAGTATTGTGTACAGAGCAAGTTTGGAATTCCCTACATTCCTCATGCGATTACAGTTAGGCATAACGGTACCTACACCTATTGTGTATGACTGTATTGTGTCTGTTTTCAACCAAAACGAAAGCAAACACTCCGAGCTAAGCAAACATTTTAAACTTTGTCTTTGAAAAAAACTTCGAATTATCCAAACGAAATATTTTTTACTTCGTATTAGGCATGCCATTTTTATAAGAGTTTAAATACGTTTTTCAAGGGGAATACCATTTATTCGAATTATCCAAGTTCGAATTAACCAAGTTTCACTGTATTATATAAATAGTTTTAGTCTAATTCTTTCATTAATATTGTCGCTCCTATTTTTTATTGGTAGTTTACGTCTGCTTGTTTTTAACACACACACACACACACACACACACACACACACACACACACACACACACACACACACACACACACACACACACACACACACACACACACACACACACACACACACACACACACACACACACACACACACAGAGAGAGTCATTTCACATTCGAGCCTGTTATTGATGTTACTTATTCAAACAAATTAAGACGTCAGTGCACTGTTGACTACATATTAGGAATACTACGTTTTTATCCTGAATTGTAACATGTACACAAAGTATTATTATTCTAAATGTAAATATACAATGTTTATTAATATCTAGGCTTGACTAGAAGAAATACTGTAATAGACACAACACGCACATCACTGTTTACAAAAAATTGCAGTACTAAACATTAACACTTTACAACTCAGTGAAATCTTTGTATAGCACCTCTATTGTGTCTATCGCTTGTTTTGTCTTACAAAACGTCCATATATACTGTTTAGTCATGTTGAAACAGAAATCAAAATCAAAATTACATACACAGACTCGTCATTCAGGGAGCAGGCTAATATTTTCAACTGTAACCGTTTTCTACTTACATGTATTTTACTGTTCCCACCTTATCTGTACTCCAATGTGCACGACTTCTTCATGTCTGATTATTGTAACTATATTAATGTATTATTATCTCAATAAAGTTAGCATCTATTGATTAAGTATTTTAAATTATTCAACAAGCATATGCAAATTAGTAAGCCTGTGCTTACATGATTTTTCTTGTGATTCTTACAAAGACTGGATTCATACAGTATGTGTACGAACAGCTCTTTTCGGGATTATAGTGGAATGTACTTGAGAGAAGCAAGAATCACTTTATCTGTTCTTGCAACATTGACTCCCTATAAGTAGCGTATTATCGTTCCTCCAGCAAAAAGCCCTGCTTGTAGAGAAAAGAATGAGAAAACCAGCAGCGTGCACATTGTTCCAAAGTTTTCGAAACCCCCACAAAAAAAAAATCCTGGGTGCACCTCTGCAATGAAGGAGATACTATATCCACTGTGTAATACTGCTGATGGTGTAATTATATTACCATCTGGTTACTTTATAGACACACCTCATAGAATTCACAGTTTATTATGAATTTAATGTCATGATATTCTCTAATGTCTAACTGATTAATTATTCCAGGGTATATTTCTGTCCTACTTTCTTGTACATTTCTATAACTAGTTGTCTATAACTACATTACTACCGTATCTAATCTTAATAGACTTTCACCTTTGATTTGAACAATGAATTAACTTTTACATAGTGTGGAGCATGTTAGTCACATGTAGTCATGTTAGTGGTTTGTATACATCATTGAAATAACTGACATCATGCAAACATTTATTCACATCAATTATAAAATGTTAAAAAAATTAAAGTTAAATGTCATCTATTAAGAGCCTATGTCCTATAACTGTCTTCTTATAAAATTTAATAAATATGGTGAACGTGTAAGCTATCACAGAGCAAAGTTGAAAGTAACATGATATGATTCAACATGTTTTGTGTCCCTGTTTAGTTGTATATTAGTGTTGAGTAAAATTTTGTTTTTACCTGTAAGAATGCAACTGAATCTTATGAAATGAGCATTTAGTTACAATCCTGAGATCCAGGTTAGGAGGTCTCAATGAAAAATATAACAACTGTCTTTGCTTAAATAAATACATGCCAATTAAAATCCAAAGGACTTAAGCTGTAACTGTAATGGACACATCAAACAGTTTCATTCAAAAAATTCTGTGTAGAAATGCAGACCCCACCCCACCCCCCACCGCCTACCAGAAAATTACTGTACCAATTTAGTATCACAAAACTTCAAACTCAAAGTTAAAACTTATCAAGCTTTAATTAATAAAACATTTTTCATTAATATAAGAAACTGAAATAGGAAAACACATTTTATTTTGTTAATGTATCTTCAACCACACACCACAGATTAATAGAAGAGTCTCTAAAATGCTTAATGGAAATGAATAACAGACTTGTTCTTTGACAGGACATTTGTTTCAAATTTGTTTACTGAAAACATTCTGGTACAGTAATCTGATAAATAAAACTTAGTATATTAGAAATGTAGCAGCACAATACAGTCAACTGGAGCTTACCAGAATGTTGGTCACCTAGTACATTGGTACCTGGAAAGGAAGACGGAAGTGGACAGGTTTCTAGATTATATTATGAATTCACTTATTATATGTTTTGCTCAATGAAATGCTTCTTTAGGTCAGGCAATTCGGTATATAATAGCATTAACAACAAGAAATAATTAATCAAGGCTAACCTACAGTAAATGAAAATGAAATATTATGACAACAATATGGCCCACAACACGAAAGCATTCAATTATTTTATCACCGCTATCAAGCTATTAGAATGCTAATAAGCATACAATGTATAATCAACAGCATTCACTTAAAATTTGTACTTAAAAAGAATATCCAATTGACTCCATATCTTCTCTCTTATTTCCTTAGATAACACAAGATAAAGAAGACTGTGTTGTATATTAACACACTGTTGTAATTTGTTCAAACACGATAACCCATAAGCTTGTCATGAAATTTCCTATACCACCAAGACTGATTTCTCTTCAAGAGTGTTATATACTATGAAGTATATACAGATACTTGCCATTTAAAAGTGGAATGTTTGTAAACAATATTTAACCTGATATATGGCTGAAATAGATCTGTGTTAACTGGAAAAAAAACTGTCACATTTTACTATTATTGATAAACGTCGAAGTAATTGCTGTGGTCTCCCACCACATAAAAATCAGTCTACTGCTAAACATACAGTGTACCATACAGGATACCTGTTCACTCCATTTTAGCTACGTCGGAACTTTGTAAAGATTCAGTACACATATTATCTTGAACATTTACATGCTTATTTTTATAGTTTAATTCTAGTGACATAAATATTACTAAATTAAATATAATTGAAAAAGGAATAAAGTAATTAATTTCAATTCAATACAATCTAAGAAAAATTAATTCTTTCTGTAGTTGCCATTATAGTTGTAACATCTTTTACTACTACAATTGATATATTCAATTACCGTTGGCGCAGAAACTAGATGCACTTGAGTTTTAGCCTTAATTCCAAGTTAACAGTTACACCAATCTTCAATCAATATATAACATTTTTTAGCTTATTTAATTCTGCATTGAATGGTACTTACTTACCCTGGCGCTACAACCCTCGAGGGATCATGGCCTCCTTCAACATTGATTGCCATCCAACTCTATGCAGTGTTGCCATCTGCCAGTCACGCACTCCCAACATAGTCTGGGCATTGGCCGTCACTCATCTGCCCACCACAGTCTTGGTCTGCCAGTCCTTCTCCTTCCATAAATCCTCTCTCTTAGAATCTTCCTTGGAATCTCCTCTTCTGATATCCTTGACACATGACCTGCCCAACGGAGTCGGCCACTTTAATAGTATGAACCATGTCCATATCCTTGTACATATCCATTAATTCATAACTGGTATGCTGCCTCCAGTTTTGCCCTTCTTGTACTGTTCCAAAAATTCTTCTGTAATATACTGTGTGGCTTCTTCTGTTAAACATGCTCGCCCCAGTCCATCTTATTTCCTGCACTGATGCTACATACACTTTATATTTATCCAGTTGGTTTAGGAGTTGCTGAAGCGTTCCAGGTCTGTACAAAGATAAAACACTCCATGTTCCAAGTCTAATTTCCACTTGGCACACCTTAAGTCACATCCTTAGACAGTCTGGTTTTCTTTGTTGTGGTTTCTGAGTGAAAGATGGTTTTCCAGGTGAAGTTAGCCCCACACCTAACCTCCAACCTGGAGAGCTAGGTGATTTTTCATCAAGCTGTTCTTCCTCTAGCCTTTGTAAACCCAACTACTCTCTGCAAGATAGCAGTCTGGTTTTTGGTCTACCCCGGGTATTTCATTTCCCCAGTACCACTCATATCTTGAGAGGCATTCACCTAACTCCCACCTGGGGAGGCACCTAATATGGGACCAGTAACCCAGACAGGCATTGAATGGTGGTAATCAAAAATGTATTCATCTTTTTTTGTCAGAGTTGCATTGGTCAGAATAACAAAGTGCCAGTTTTTTTTAAATCTATTCTAGAGAACCACAATTTTAAAACAAAAGTACATAAAAATGTGGCATCCAACTACAATAAAATATTGACATTTTGTAGAACAGAAAGTTTTCAACACATGTAAAGTTAAACATTGTTAGCTGTGTTAGAAAACAAGTTGTTATCAAATTTATAAAACATCTTTTCTCATTACTGAATTAACGGAATAAATTGTGCTTGGTTTTAAATGTCTTAAGTTTTCTGTATAATTCATAAATTCCAAAAGGTAAAGTGATAATTGTATTTAATAATGATTTTTATTTGATAGTGAGGTAGTATGGGCTCAGCTGTGAAATCATGAGTGTCCACGTGGGGTAGTACAGTCTGAGCAGGTAAGGTGGATCTGCCTGGCCGCTTGCGAGTTACAAGGATTTTATAAACTGTCATGAATCATTGTTCTAAATACCCTCTTATATTCAATTTAGTCATTAGTATCCTTTACAGTCATGCTTAGCATAGTGTCAAGTGTATACTGCTTTCACAATGCCTCCAAAATCATTATTTTCAGAGTGTAAAATCTGTGTGACTTTAAATGGGATTTTTTTTTTATTAAGAAGATGAAAAACTTGGAGACAAGTGGTATACTGTGTACCAATGGATGGCTGACACCCTTGGAGTTTCACTTGATCTGTAAAAAAATTTAAAATGGAAAACACTGAGAATGCAAGTGAGGAATCCCTTGCTCCACAAAGGAAAAGAGGCTATCCACAGAACATCTACAAATTCAAGCTGACCAGTTTAAAATCAGTAGTTTGCAGATCTATCCAAGACTTTTTTAGCAAAGATGTTTCCTACTTTTGAGAAATTTTCTGTTGAGAAAAGATGTTTTCTATTGAGGAACTTAAAAGAAAACTTGAAGAAAACATGTCGGACCTCCCAGCAATGTCACATACAAAACTTCACCAGCTAATTAAAACTACTGGATTTCAATGCAGTATCATGGACCTCTGCAAGAAGTTTTTGGTTAGCAAGGAGGCTTAAAAAATACCTCTGGACCTGGAAAGCATGTCATTATTTTGCACATAGGTAGTGAAGGTTTTTTTTGAAGAGGGTGAACTGTGTTTCATATGAAAGAAAGGGACTGGATACTACCACCAGGAGGTGGATGCTCAACACTTCAAGGAATGGTTCAGAAAGGTTCTGATGCTACTTCTGCCAAAGTCTGCTGTTGTGCTTGAACAGGCGCCTTATCATATAATGCTGGACCCAGAAACCAGAATTCTAACAATGTCTTGGTTGAAAACTGACATCATTGCCCAGTTAGAGAAAGTTAACATCTCTTTACCTCCTTATGCAACCCACTTTTGAATGGCTTACAAAAGCAAGTTCAATTAACCATGCCAAGCTTTATTTTGTAACTACACAAAAAAAAACTTTACTTCAATACTAAAAAGTTACGGTAAGATATCGAATTGCCAGTTGTTCATTCTTCAAGTTGAATGCAAATGAGCTGATCTGGACCTAAGTAAACAATTACATAGCCAAAGTAAATTGCTCTAATTCAGAATAAAAAGGAAATAACATGAAAATGGTCAGGGATCTGTCTGAAGAAATGCTGCATAGAGTGACACCTTACTTACTGAAAAACTGTGTACAAACATTACAAAAAATTGATGAATATTACTGAGAAAAGACCATCTTTATGAAGAAATTCCACAAGCTCAACCTGTCACTGCTGATTTTCAGATTTCAGATTCCAACAGTGATTTGGAGGATGTAGAACTTCACGGTGACATGTCCGATTATGACTAATGAATGACCTCAGTGAACTATTGAGTGAACCAAAAATTATATATTTTATATAATTTATATAAAAAAGATAATACAAAACTTACAAAAACTAAATGTATAGTAAAAACAGTAAAATGTTTTTATAACAAACTGGGAATGCGGAGGCGCAGGAAGTAGCCAATGCATACTTGTTTGCTAGCTGAGACTGTACAGATGAAACAGTAAAACAGATGTAATGGTTTGAGCAGATCATAGTGGGGAGCAGGGAAGGCAGTGCTGGAAGTGGGGTACACACATACTGATCATGCAGCTGTTCTGAACACAAAATGACTGCTCCGAAAACAACGCGTCAAAGCTATGCATCCGCAATGAGATCTTTTCACACTGTGGAACAAGACACCCATTTCATGTCTAATTATTTTAACTGTACTACCTTGCGCAGCCACTTCCTGTTTTCCCCACTGAGCGGACACTACTTCTCTATCAAATAAAAGTAATTACAAAAAACAATTCTGTTTTTTCTTTTTAAATTTATGAACTGATACAGACAACTTAACACCTTTAATTAATTAATACAGACAACTTAAGACAAGCACGATTCCAATAATTCAGTAATGAGAAAAAGATGTTTTACAAAACTGATAACAACTTATTTTCCAACACAGACAACAATTTCTAATTTTACATGTATTAAAAACATTCTGTTCTAAAAAGTGCCAATCAAAAAAAAAAAGTGTGTAAAAGTGTCACTGCAGTTTGATGCCACGTTTTTATGTACTTTTATTTTGAAGTTACAGTTTCTCTAGAATAGGTAAAGAAACAGGCACCTTTTTTATTCTGGCAAAACAACTCTGAAAAATGGCAACAAAATTTGAATACTACCACTCAACACAGAATGAAACTAAAATTGCTGTAATTTTATTTAAGATCTGTGTAAGTGTTCACTTGAAATTATGGTGCAAACTTAAGTGCACATAGTTTCTGCCCTGACAGGACATCACTATTGTTAAAGGCTCTATATTTCTGTAAAATTAATAATAATAATTATTATTATTATTATAAAGGCAGTCAAAGACATAAAAAATAATGGTAAACATTTGTCCTTGCTATTATGGAGAACTTTGTTGGTAATCAAAAATTATTTTATATAACAATGTAACAACTTAGTCAAAGGAAAGAATTCGACATGTTGAACATTAAAGACAAAGAAGGTCAATATTAGGAAAATCGAAGCAATATTTCAGAGACCTGTCAGAGGATAATACGAGGAATAGTTTAAAAGTTTGCGGAATGGAAATGAAAAAACAAGTTAATTCTTACAAAAATTACTTTATTTTTCTATATTATAATCTCCCCCAACTACAATACACTTGGTCCAATGCTTCTCTAATAATTCGATACCTGTCTTGAAGTAAGATTCTGGAAGATCCATAAAATACCCCTCTACAGCTGCTGTTACCTCTTCATTTGATGAAAAACGCTATCCAGCCACAAATTTTTTAATGTTTGAAAATAGATAGAAATCTGTGAATGCGGTGCTAGATCTGGTGAATATGGTGGGTGTTCTAATAATTTGTACTTCAAATCTGCAGTTTACTCATCGCCAAAACACTTTTGTGCCCAGGGGCATTGCCCTGATAAAAAATTATTATTTTTCTTTGCTAAACTAAGTCTTTTCTCACACATTTTTTTTATTTAGCTGTTACAGAAGGTTTGAATAATATCCTCTGGTTATTGACTGGCCTTTCTCAAGATAATTAATTAGCAAAAAATGAATGCCACGATCTTTCCTGCTTATGGGACCTTTGCTTTCTTTGGAGCAATTTCGCCAGTTAGAGTCCATTGTATTGACTGTTGTTTCGTTTCTGGAGTGTAGTGGTGGATCCACGCCTTATCCACAGTAACAAATCTAGCAACAAAATCACTCATATTCTTTGTAAAATGCTCTAAACATTCCTCAGAAACTTTCGTTCTCACTCCCTTTTGGTCACTTGATAACAAATGTGGCATCCATGTTGCACAAAGTTTTTTCATACCAAGTTCTTCAGTTAAAATGTGATATACATGCTCGTGTGAGATTCCTACGATCTCTGCAGTGTCATCCACTCTCTATCATCAGTCTTCCAAAACTGTGTATGAAATTTTTTTAATGATATCCGGAAGCTGTTGTACTTTTTTGGCGTCCAATGCGGGGATCATCAATGCTCGTACGACCACGTTTAAACTCAAGTTCCACTTACAAACCATTGTTTTTGAAGGCGCGACATCTCATAACACATTTGCCATTTTGTTGTAAATTTCCATTGGTGAAATCTTTTTTTACGAAGAAATCAATCACAGCACGACGTCTAATTTTGTCCATTTTTCAAAACACTCAAAACACACATGACACGTAAATTTCAAACAGCTGATGACCAATGAATACATTGCCGTATAGATTTGAAAATGCACAGCTGTTTACATGAAATATGAATCTTACAACACACTAAAATATTAGTTCTACTGCTATGCTATAGATGTCACACTGCGAACTTTTCAACTAACCCTCGTAGAAGGGAGGTGGAAACAAGGATGTGCCTGATTGTGCTGCAAAGACTGAGGTAATGAAAAAAGAAGAAATTTTTACAGGCTATCCATAAAGGAAGCAACAATATAACAGCAGAAATGTTAAGACAAACGGGGGAGACAGTAACGACGGAGTCGAGGACTTAAGATTGCATTGAATTGGATTATAGGAATTATATTACCATGCCATAAAAAAGGAATAAAAGCGATTTCAAAATAACAGAGGGATTGCACTACTAAGTATTCCAAGAAAAATTGTGCCTAGAATAACTAGAATATTAAAGAAAAGATTAAACAGAATTATCACTGTTGCACACCACTATAGAAAAATTATTCCGATTAGCGCTTTCAAGCTTCTCAGCTCATCGTCAGATCAGAAATATCCAGCAGATGTAAACCAAACCCTTCACACCTCCACCTCCCCCCCACTGACCACACACAACAAGCTATAATTCAACTGTCCCTTCCCAACCTCCGAGCCCTGTCACCCCTGTCTGGACAGTTACATATTTTTCTAGCACATTCCTTGTGTTTATGTGTTGTGTGTGTACATTTCTCTTAAACCTAACGCTGACCGCCTTTCTCATTCACACTTGTGGGCGCGGTCACTCACCCTTATTTTAAAAACATCCAATTAGTCCTACGCAATTTAATTCTTAATCTTATCTATCCATCCTCTATCTTTTACTTTTTAATTATATTATAAAATATTTCTTCATTATCAAATTCAGTTTTTGTATTCATTAAATTGCCTAACCCTTTTTCTCTTTCTTTCAATATTTCTAACTCCTCCCTAAGCTTCCTTTCAACTGTGTTATTTACTACTTTTACAATTTCATACTCTTGCAAAGGATTAACAAACCTATGGTTCTCTTCTATGAAATGTCTTGCATATAACGAATTCATTGTTCTATTACCTTCTCTATGTTTGTGGTCAGACAACCTGCATACGAATTTCCGTCCAGTCTCACCTAGGTACACTTTGTTGCAGTCTTTACATTTTAATTTATAAATTCCGCTTCTCTGTAATACTGGGATTTTTTCTATATTTTTATTCCTTATCTTATCAAATACTGTTTCACATTTTTAATAGCTATATCTACTCCGTATTTATTAAAACATTTTATAATTTTTCTAGTGATCCTATGTATGTCAATGACCCTGCATAATTCTTTTGTTCTGGTTCTATTTTAGCTTTTTGTATATTAATACTTTTTATAACTTTATCCGCTATGTTGGTGTTATAGTTATTATTTCTTACAATTCCCTTTATCGTTTTTAACTCCCTATCTTTTGATTCTGTCTCTTTTAAACACTTCTGAGCTCTATAACAAAATGAGTTGATTGGCGCCATTTTATATCTATAAGGGTGGTAAGATTCTTTTGGTATAATTATATCAGAATACGACTCTTTCCTAAATATCCCAAACTGTAGTTTTTCATTATTTTTAATTTCTATGTTATATTATAATTCTGTTTGTGATTATAACCACTAACACAACTTTCTTCATTAAACTTCAGAAAAGATTAAGACACAAATTAGACAGAACATAAAGAGATACATTATATTGATTCAGGAGATGTAAACACAATTTTAGCAGTACACTAATGCAATTTTTTTAATGTAAAATCAATGAAAACTCTTATTAAAAAACAGATAACTCCATGTCTGCCTTATCTCAAAAAAGCATTTGAAAGAATGCACAGGGATGATATATGGAGAATTTAACACAAGAGGATTGAAAGCATACTCATTAAAGCCATACAAAGTCTCTACATCTGAAAACAAAATCTTAACTGAGACAAGAAGATGGAGCACAACTCCTATTATGGGCCTGATCAATTGTGGATTATGACAAGGGGGGGGGATAGGACCAATCTTTAAATAAAAACACAGAAGTGTAGTGACAGTGAATGGTCAATAGAATTCAGCAGTGTAGCCAGGATATTTCCTTGAGGAGGAGATCGTTGTTAACCAGAATCTTCCATGGCAGTGTAGATTACTGATGGTACGCATAGGAGGGGCACTACCAAAAGTAGGAAATTCACCTGTTACAGTCTACTGTGCTATGTCACCATCACTAGCAATATAACTGTCTACCTGCAGATTTTATATGTCAGATATCTCAGTCAACCTGCCCAATGAGGGGTTGTAACCCAGTAGTAACCTCATTAGCTATGTCACTGACAGAATCTGTTATACAAGATGGAGTTAAGCAAGGCAAGGCTATGTCCTAAATTCACTATTATTGTCTGTGATACTAGGTGAAGGTGGGAAAAGTGAAAAACTAGAATGGAAAACTTACAAACATTTCTGGAGATTGACGGCAAGACACCTGCTGATCAAATTGATGGGAGTTGCTGTGGATTAATTTGAAGGAAGGAAGAACTTAAAATGTAATATTATAATATGTGACTAAGATGAATAAAATGGTAACAGCCAACACAAACAAAACAAAGAATATAAACTAAAAGATAAAGGTCTCAAACAAATGAGGGCACTTAAGTACCTAGGAAAGACTGACTGCTAAAAATGTTACAACTGACTGATTAGTATCACTTCCAGATTTTTTTAATGTAATAAAAATTATTTTGTTGTTGTTGAAGGAATGTATATTCCAAAGTACTCAAAAGTTCAAATTAGACCATAACAGAAAAACAAATCAAGGGTAAGTGCCATAAGAAATGAGATTCATGGCAAGGGTTCTTACATGCACTGAAGGAAAATCCAAAAAGGATAGGTTAAGGAATGATAACTTTTATAGACAGAAGCTATACAAAGAAGGGTTATCAGGGTCAGAGGGGATATGAAGTAGTGGGAAAAGAATACAAGAGGAAATATGAGGAAAACATAAGAAATATACATAAAATAAGAAGCGGAGGAAAAAGGCAGTGCATGTCTGTGAATAATGAATATGGTTTGGGATACAATGAGTTGGAGAGGAATGTGTAAGAAGAAAGGGTATATGCAATAATGGAACTATATTTGATATGTATATAATATTATTGTATTGTCAGTACATAATTAGTATATTATCATGTTAAAATGTATTATGTATGGAATCCTGAATCTATGTAATGCTTTGCATGAAAGAAGCATGACCTGTGAAGCAGACAGGCACAAGGGATAAACGAAAATAAATAAATAAAGTCTAATGCTTTATTTGCCTTTAGTTGGTTACGTGGGAACTTGATTTTTCAAAATTCATAATGTAACAGTACGAAAACCTGATGCCAGATTTATGGTACGAGTGGTATCAAACTATTGTATTTCATTATTTTTGCACACACATACATGGGTAGTATTTTTCCCTTTGTCTAAAAAGACAATGACCCAGATTTCAGCAGAGCAGAACGATTCCAAGGTCAGGAGCAGACGTGTGAAACCGAACGCATACAATGGCGGTATAAGTGAAGACAGACTCTAAATATCAATTCTCATTGGTCCACAAGGCTGGACGTCATTAAAAATATAAAGATGACATAACAACAATGACATGACAACAGGGCGTGAGCCGTTCAAAACAAAAGAACAATGACGTGATGCACTCACACTTACGAAAAGATGTACATTGCATCACCCCAGTCTTCATACTACAGCCGAGACGACAACACCTAGTAAAAGGTCGTCCGGCAACTAATACCAGCAACAGTGTAAATTACAAGAACATGTAACGATAATCTAAATCAGTGATCAAAATGTAGAGAACAGAGTTTAAATTCAGTGCAGTAACCATCAGAACTATAAGTAATATGCAGTAAAACGACAGAAAATACAGGCCGGCGAAGAGGAGATTCCAAAAAGCTCTACGCCGCTTCTGAACCAGGAAAGTGCACTAATTCTTTTACTAATTACAATACGTTTTGAGCTCAAACATGAAAAAATCAATTCAATTTAAATTGTCTTTATTTTAAAGAAGAAAAAATGAGTGTGTGTGTGAACGCATGGTAGAGTGAAAGGCCGGCCTACAAGGTAGACATTGGTTTGTGAAACGTACTTTTATTACCATAAGTAAATTTGCAATAACAACTGACAAAAGATATTAAGCCAAAAATGAATAAGTAAATAAGAATGAAACACTGAATATTAAATATCGTTGTAAGAGTAATTTGTAGACGCCATCTTGTTTGGTAGGAAATAGCGTCATTGTAATCTGTAATAAAATTTTGTAAAATTGGCTTGAGTAAAAGTAATGTTCATGTATAAAACGTTAATAGAGTTTTTATTTCACACTCCACTGTTTCCGCAATCTCGCCTATAATGAACCTGGACCCAATAAATAAAGTAATGAGAGCAAGTGAACCATGAGTACCGGAGCAGTATACCATAATTATGTGGCAAGTACGATGATTATGTACTTGGTAAAAATAACTAATAAGTCACGGTAAGTGTAATTCTACAATAAGTGTCAAATGACCTGAGACAACCATGTTCTAATATATAGAAAAAGTGCACTCACAAGAGCATTACAACAGAAACCCTCCCAATAATAAACAAAAAGCATGAAGAAATACAAAAAAAAAAGTTAAAAACAAAAAATACAGTATACAGATAAGTATACACACCAGTTCCATAACAGCCAGTACTACAAGATAAGCACTTCACTACAAATGGTTTCGAACACCAGTTTCTTAACACAACTGTACGTAGCTACTGCATCATGCAGTAAGTACATTTTTCTTAACACCTTTCATTTACATCTGCCCACCATAAAATTCCAAGAATTGATTTCTATTTAGCTTGTATTTCTCAGTTAAGAAACTGGTTAATTTCTAATGAAATGTATCAGACTTTTTATAGTGATGGTTCTTCATTGATTGGTGTACTGAGACACATCTGAAATTTGTCACCAGTTCTATAGTTGATTGATATGAAGACTGTGATACTGCTTTGAGCTATTAATATGTACTGATAAACAAAATATGTATTAATATAAAATTATTAAGTTAATTATTCTATTTTTACATCTGAAGATGACAGTAACCATACAAACTGTCAAAACAATGTAATAATATAATAATATTATATTTACAATGATATAATTAAATAATAACATCGTCTTGAGAAAATGATTATTATTCAAAATTAATATGTACTGATAATATCAATACATCAGCAATTAATATACAGTGTTGTAAAATTACATTTTTTTTTATTTGTGTAAAAAATATGTTTTTAATGCTATCTTAATGAAAGTTGGTATACATGCTTAATATATTCTGGTCTTAGAAAAGCACACAAAAAAGAACACTTTTTTGCAATATTTGGTCTCCATAAATGGTTATATATTGTTATAAATAATTTAATACATTATCATAAACAATGTACCTTTCCCCATTAATTTGTCATATTACCCTGAATTTTATAATTTTTGTAGACAAGAACTATAGTAACAAACTGAATCAATCAGATTTTTGATAGCATGTTATATTATAAAATGAAAAATATTAATTAATGAAATAATATTTTTTTAAATACATACGTGACTTAATAAGACATTTCTAAATGATTCAGATGTTTTAACATGTATGAAAATGAACCACAAAAAATTTCATGTCATTAGGTTTAATAGTTTATGAGGAAAGGTACACTGAATTAATGAAAATGAAGTTTGTGGAAAACGGCAAAAAACAAAAATGCTGCATAATTGTAACAGTTCCGTTTTCTGACCCGTTTTATTGTAATGTTAGTGCTCTCTTGCTCCATAATCAGCTTTCTTTTGTTTTTCTTCATCATGTTTGCTCTTAGCTGCTCTTCTTTTAAGCATTCTTTCTTGTTGGACACTGCTTTTAGCCCTGAAGTCTGCCTGCTGAATCCTGACTTTATTTAGCTTCTGCAGTGTGGTCACACACCAAGATCCAGGAACAATTCTCAACTTGCTTAGCACCTTACTCCTTGAGTAAACTGACATCATTTACTGCATCTGCATCTACTGACAGGTACTGCATCTTTTACAGCTGTTTCTACAATAGATCGGGATGCAAAATGTGTCTTGGACCATCGCTCCCAAATCATTGCATTCAACACCTCATTTACATTTTGAGTTTTTCCATGCAAACACTTTTTAAGAACCTCTGGACTGGAAAGATATTTATAAATTGGTTTTATAGGTTCAGTTATTGCTAATGGAAGTACATTTTTGTGTTTGTATTGGGTTTCCTCTAGCTGGCTCTTGTTGTATTGACACCATATATTTTCTTCTTTGGCACACAAGAAATGTTTCGGATGATCATCGGATGAAGCTTTATGCAGGAAAGTGGCCCATACTGCTTTCTTCATGTTATCTAAATAATTAACATTATTCCTGATGGCTTTTCCATAATAATTGCAGCGAATTTGTCTGTTTGTCAGTAAGATGACCTTTTCCTGATAAGCCCCTGCAATCGTCAAGTTTTTTCCCTTCATATCATTTCTTAATTTTCTTAGCCTGCTACCCATCCTTTTCTGGATATGTCCAATGCACTCTAATTTTGTTATTTCTGTGACAGCTTTGTAGGCTCTGCTGTCACCATCAGTAATAAACTTAATGTACCTCAAACCATGTTTTGAAGTACAAGCATAAAATATCAAGACCTGTAAAAGTGTGTGAGGGTCTCTGGCCCAGAAATTTAAACGCATAGAACTTTAAAATTTAAAGTTCTATAAAAAAAATTTGCATGCATATTCTGTGAACTATTATTAATTCAAAAACAAAAGAAACAAACTTTTGAAAATTTTCAGATTCTTCATGTTAATGCCCCCTTTAACATTTGAATACCGACCAATACTACAAAATCTGATCAACCAAAATCTGTACATAAATCTAAATAAACTGAGGGAAACATTAACACATTTCACAGACTAATGATGAAATACTGACATGATATTTCTTACAAACAAATAATTTAAATGAAGTTCGACTGTGCAGTTCAGCACTCCACTAGCCTACTAGCTGTCTAATTCTGTCTGACTTACAATCATTGAGTTCTGATTTTTCAGAGTTATGATGCGAGTGCGTAAAGGGAATATTTGACAGAAGCAGCGTGCCACCTTGAGGCATTCCACAGTCTGCCATGAGATTGGTTAGTGTAAAAGACTGTTTCGCTATGTGATCTTTCTGGAGACTTTTCCATAGCATACTTTGTTGTTATATATTATGTATGAAAAACACCCTGCTGAGTCTCCTGCTGATGGAAAAAAAAAGAAAAGGATAGCTATTACTCTCAAACAGAAATTAAAGATAATAGCTAATCATAAGATGGCACCTGTAACTGTAACTGCTCATAAGATGAGGCTATCACAGTCAATGATCTCGACAGTATTGAAAGACAAGAAGCAAATTGTGATTCTATGAAATTGGCTGCATCTACGAAATCTACTATCACTGGAAAAAGAGCTGGCCCAATCAAAGAGACGGAGAAATTGCTATCACATAGCTGAGGGATCAGATACAAAAGCGTATACCACATAGCTTGCTGTCAAGAAATGTCAATTCAGGCTAAAGCAAGAAGCCCTTTTGAGACCTTGAAAGAAACAACATAATGATCCTTCCTATGTGCAGGAATTAACGGATGGTTCGAGAGGTTCAAAAAATACCATAGTTTTCATAATGTTAAGATTTCTGGTGAAGCTGCTAACACTGATGAGGAAGGTGCCGAATTGTACTCATCAGGAGTCCCAGACAATGCTTGGCTTTGAAACATTCAAAGATCATCTCATGCTGTTGTTGGGTGGTAATGTTACTGGTTTGAAGCCGAAGCCATTTTTGATTCACCATGCTGAGACCCCTCAAGCATTCAAGAATTTAAGCAAACACATGCTGCCTGTGTATTATCGGCATAACAAAAACGTTTGGATGACACTGCAACTGTTTGAGGATTGGTTTCTGAACTGTTTCAGTCCAGCTGTAAAAGAATACTGCTGAGAGACAAAAATACCGTTCAAAATTCTTTGGTATTAGATAATGCTCCAGGACATCCACAGGAGGGAGGGAGGGAGGGAGGGAGGGAGAAAGAGAGGGAGAGGGAGAGAGATGTGCATGCATATAGGCACTTGACTGGTGTAAACAAACCAACAACTACTGAGAAATACAGATTCATATTACATCATATTATATTATTAAAGCTCACTTTCCTCTCATCTGAAACAAATGTTTCTCCCAGAGTGCTGAAAACTTTTAATTTGGACAAGGTACTTGTAATGCATCATTACAATTTCTGCTTTTTCAATTACCATTCTTCTTTTACTTCTACATTTCTTCCAATTGAATCCCCCACTTTTAAACACTGGCGTTAATGATTTAGTGCCCCATGAGAAATGGATTCTTTCAATCATGATAGGTAGAAGTTTTTTAACAGTGGGTACAATGTTTTGATTTTTATAAAAATACTGAACAATATTTCTTACTGCTCACTTGTTGAAATCTTCAAGAAAAAGTTTCCTTTTCTCACATGTGTTACATTTTTTCCCTGGTGAGGAGAGTTTTCTTTCTGGACTGGATTTTCTCTGCTTTCTCAAGTATTTAACAAAGCCTTCTGATATGTTAATAAACATCTTGTTTTATTGCTTGATTTAATGGGTATGTCAGTGCGTTTTGTTTTCTTCATCACACTTTTAGATTATATTTATTACTAATTATTTTGTGTCCTTCACTGTGAACAACGAAACTTCTTCTTTTTTTCTTTCGATGACCCTTGAAGAGACATTGTGAATAGACAGCTACCAATAAACAAATAACAGGATAATTCATTCACTAACTTTTATTTATTCCTAAATAAGTAAAAGATTATTGATACAAAACTATGATTTATTTTCCTACCTTAAATATGTTTCAATTGTATTTCCTAAGAAAACGATGCAACGACTATTTTTATGTTAATCTTTTATGGTCCATAGTATGTCTACATATAATCAAGGGGAACTTTTTTACACAGCATAATTATGTCAGGTTGGTATATTATTCAGATAACACTAGTTGTTAGGAAGTTAATGGTTTAAATGTATTTGCCAGGATGCAGAAAATAATGATGAGTGTGGACTGTATTTTAATACATTTATTAATGTTTCGTTACAATTTAATTTGAATAGTAAGATTGGCTAAGTCTGATAAGCATTTGAATTTTGAAAACCCACGTCGGGTAAGAAATGTTACATGGTAAATTGAGGCGCGAGTACGCGGCACTCAAACCTACATGAAAATGTTGTAGGGCCTAAGGCCTACATAAATTGTCTCGACGACAGAAAAATAAAAAAATGACAGAACGAAGCAGCAAACGTGATTACGTCCGCTGCCAGCCGACGCACGTTGCACTGTGCTTTAGCCGGTTCGCGATAAGCGTGAGGCAGAGCGTACAGATTAGCCAACCTTTGAATATGAAATTACCACATTACTGTCCATAGCTGCCCGCAAAAAAAAAAAAGATTTTTAATACATTTTAATAATTTATTATACGAAAACACAATGTGTGTTCTTAATAATAGATATCAACCTCAATAAATTGTATTAAACATTGAGATTGAAATGTTAGATAACAGTTATAACATTAAACTGTTCAGAGATAAAACCTGAATAATGATGATAACAGTTGAGCAGGCCAAGTTGGCTTACAAACTGATTTATACATGAGTATAAATGCAAGAATTAGCAATGTATTGCTAATATATATTGTATGTATACAATATAAGACAATATAAAACATGAATAATAAATAGTTTGACAAAGTTTGATGATGAATAATCGGTGACTCTCACATGATGGGCCCTATACAAATTGCAAATATTTTATGCAAGTCATAATGGACAGCTTAAACCAGTCAAGGCCAGTTGACTTATACATAATAGTATTGAGTGTAAAATGAATAGACAAAAATTATTACAAAATTATACATGTAAAAACATAGATTTAGCATAACGCTGTAATATAATAATTAAATGGTGCATGCTATACCTGACAGTTGCAGGAATGCACAATAAATTGACATGTGAAAACAGATTATACATTGTTGAATGATTGCAAGTACATAAGTGTAATGACATGTATGTCATAATTGAAAGCATGAATAATAATTGTGCAATACTTGATTGCAAAATACAAATACAAAATATAAAAATATGTGCGTGGCGCATGATTATAGACAGTAGATGCGGGTAAAATAATGTGTTTTACATAGATACAAAGTTATACATAGTAAAATACAATAGAAATCGGTTTGGATAATTACAAATACATGAATACAAGGCACAATAGCATAAGTGACAAGTACAGCAAATGTGTTTATACAAATGTAATGCATGTGTTGAACAATTGCAAGTAATACATAAATTCATAGAGTGATAAAATGGCACACATATTAACAAAAAATGTGCAAGAAAGATGCATACATGGTTTGTATAGCTGCAAACCATGTAAATATTATATAACAAAATTATGACATAAGAACAAATACTAAGCAAAGACATGACGCATAAATCAAATGTTGTATACACGAAAATACAAAAAATAATTGAAGCTTTGCATATTAAATAAACTGACACTTACTTGAGTAAAACAAACAGTTTCTGAATTGAAAATATACAAATTAAAGCTTATGCTAAAAATACAGGTGCTTATAACTAACAAAATCTTCTTAGAACATTTGATTTGACACATGTTTGACAAGTACATACATTTAATTTTAAAAGGAAAATAAACTCTTTTTTACTGTTCCTCCCTCGCTGGCACCAAACATAACTTGTGAATTGGTCTGCGATAGGTGCCAGTAGGCGTACGAACGTCAACTACTGTAATTAGGTTGTCTGGGCCGGGAAATGTGGCGGTAATTACCCCAAATTTCCATGCTAATGCGGGCAAGTTATCCTCGATCAGCAAAACCAGGTCACCAATGGAAACGTTTTCCTTTGCGAATTTCCATTTGTGATGTTGTTGCAATTGGTGTAAGTAGTCGCGAGACCAAGATTTCCAAATGACTTGGACAAACTTTTGGAGAAGTTGCCAACGTCCAAGACGAGAGATGGGAACGTGAGATAAGTCAGGATTGGGTATTGTCGTTAATGGTGCGCAAATTAAAAAATGGCCAGGGGTAAGTGGCACTGGATCGTTTACATCCAATGAAACGGCAAATAATGGACGTGAGTTCAGACAGGCCTCTACCTGTGACAAAACCGTAGTAAACTCCTCGAAAGTGAGTATGGACTTGCCGACCACGCGGCGCAAATGATACTTTAAACTCTTTATACCGCTCTCCCAAAGACCACCAAAATGACGTGACGAGGGCGAAATAAATGACCACCTAATACCATGAGAGGTCGTAAAGGAATGGATTGATGAGGTGGCATCCTTATTATGCCAAAGATTGTAAAGGTCATGCAAAACGTTGCGGGCCTTCGTAAAGTTCATGCCATTATCAGAATATAACTGGCTGGGTATGCCCCTACGGGCCATGAAACGACGTAAGGCAGCTATAAACGCGTTGGCCGTAAGGTCGGAAACCAATTCCAAATGAATGGCCCTGGTGGTTAAGCAAATGAACAAAGACACGTAGGATTTTGACAGAGTCCTAGATCTCTGCCCGCCATGATGAATCATGAAGGGACCACCATAATCAACTGCACAGAATAGAAACGGCCGCGAAGGAGTAACCCTAGGAGATGGCAAAATACCAAGCCTTTGAACCTGATGTTTGGTGTTAAATCTGAGACACTTGACGCATCTATGAATGATGGAATGAATGACTATCTTGGCGTTAATGATCCACCAACGTTGACGAAGTGAATGATGGACAAGTTGAGCACCAGCATGGAGTAGATGAATATGCTCGCACTCGATTATAAGGCGAGTGATGTGAGCCGATGGATGCAAGACAATAGGATGCTTATTGTCACAGGGTAGTTGCGACTGCTGTAAGCGTCCGCCGACACGTATGACGCCAAACTTATCAAGAAACGGGTCCAGAGAAGCCAACTTACTCCTAATAGCGACAGCAGCCCCATTACGAAGGCAATTAAGCTCAACAGCGAAGTGGATGGACTGGGATTGCTTTATGAAGAAATTAAGAGTAGAATGAATTTCGGCGGAGGTAAGAACACCCGAGATTTTCTCAGCGCTAGAGGGTCTAGTATTTTTGATGAATCGAAAGCAATAAGCGTATATGCGAGTCAGACGGTGCAATGAAGAAAAGTCCTTTGAAAGATCAATAGGTAGGGTAGAAATTAGAGAGAGTTTGGGGGTTTGTTTCTCCTCCGCAGAGCATTCAGGAGACGACAGATTAGAAGGTAAGAAAGGTGAAAAAAGATTGGGCTCAGAAGATTGAGACAGACAAGCGGGACCATGCCACCAAAGTGAACAATCGCGCAAAACGTCGGGGTGACATCCCCTAGAAATAATGTCAGCAGGATTATGTTGCGAATTGATATGATGCCATGTGTAGGTTTCAGTGAGACGCTGAATCTCGGCAACACGATTAGCGAAGTAGGTCTTCCACCTAGAAGGCTGGGCATGAATCCAGTAAAGGGATACCATGGAGTCAGAGTACAGGTGAACGCTATTGACAAAGGAATGAAGAGCAGGGGTGACTTTGAATAAAAGTCGCGATAACAACCAGCAAGCACAGAGTTCAATGCAGGGTAATGAAACCTGTCGTAGTGGAGCCACGCGAGATTTGGAACACAAAAGGTGACAAGAGGCCGATGAATCTTGATAAATGACTCTAACGTAAACACAACACCCATAGCCCTTTTCAGAAGCATCCGCAAACCCATGTAATTCAACTATCCTTGCCTTGGACTTGCTGCGAATAGAGCGTGGGACAATAATTTTACCAATTAGATATAACTTATCGCATAATGAACGCCAATACAAATATAATTGCTCAGAAATTGGCTCATCCCAACCAAGATTGCACATCCACAGTTGCTGCATAAACTGTTTATAAAGAAAAACAATTGGACTGACGAGTCCGAGTGGATCGTAGATACCCGCGATAATCGACAGGATTTTCCTCTTAGAGATGCCTGACTCAACTGGAGATGACTTGATGTCAAACAAAAATGAATCTGTAGAGTTGTTCCAAAGAATGCCCAATGTACGCACATTGTCTTGTTTGTTTAATGGGAGTGATAAATTATTATGATCTGTGACCACATTTGGTTCATTTGATACCCATTTATGCAGAGTAAGGCCATATTGACTCGACAACGTACCCAAGTCAGATTTCAACTTGGTCAGATTAGAAATGGTGTCTGCACTGGTTAACAAATCATCGATATAGAAATCATTAATTATAGCTGAAGCAGCGTCAGGAAAGGAAGCTTTATGATCCTTACCAATCTGAATAAGGCAACGAGTGGCCAAAAACGAGGCACTAGCAGTACCGTATGTTACAGTTCGCAGTACAAAATGTTTAAACTGTTCAAGGGGAGAATTATGCCACAGAATACGTTGATAATGACAATCCTTATCAGACACTAGAATTTGTCGATACATCTTCTCGATGTCGGCGATCAGAACATAGTTGTGTACGTGAAATCGCAAGAGAATAGAAAAAAGATCTTGCTGGACATTTGGGCCTACCAACAAAATATCATTGAGAGAAAGACCATTGGTAGTTTTGGCCGAGCCATCAAAAACGACGCGAAGTTTTGTCGTGGAACTAGAATGTTTAAAAACGGCATGGTGAGGCAAATAGTAGGTATTTGAAACCCTGGAATTAACAGAACAATCGTCGACAAGCGCCATGTGGCCAAGATCCCTATATTCTTGAATAAAGTTTGCGTATTCACGCGCAAGCTCAGAATCACGCTTGAACCGGCGTTCTAAACTTAGAAATCTCGCTTCAGCGGTAGCATAGGACTCACCCAACTGGGGATTATCAGACTCGAATGGTAATGAGACAACGAACCTACCCTCATCATTGCGATGAGTGGACTTAACAAAATGTTCCTCACAAACTGAATCGTTACTAATGGGTGCATTATCAAGGATGGTTTCGGTCTCCCAAAATTTCTCAAGAGACGCTAAAATTTGACTGTCGTTGTTTCTTGTCAAGAACGAAACAGCAGGACTCTTAGAACGGCAATGTTTGGGCAGATTGCCTGCTAGAATGTAGCCTAACTTTGTTTCTTGTATAATAGGAAAGTTACCACGTACATATTTGTTAGCTAAAATCAAGTCTAAATAAAATTGCGCTCCTTAAAGTATATCTATGTCAGCTGATACGTTGAAATGTGGGTCAGCGAGGAAAACGTTATCTGGGATATTAAAATGATTTATGTCGAAAGATTGTGCTGGCAGTTTATGAGTCAATGCAGATAAGACTGCACACGTAGCGTCAAAGCTAAACCTTTGATAGCGAGAAATAATACGAATAGATGCTAAATTAGTGGCACAACATGTCGCATTATTAATACCTGTAATCGGTATATTAGATTCAGTCAAGTTAAGTTGCAATTTTTTAGCAAATGATTCAGTACAAAAGTTCACTTGTGACCCGGCATCTAATAAAATTCTTGCAAGCTGTCTGTTACCAGCTCGGTCGATGACGAACACGACTGCTGTCGACAAAAGAACATTGTTTGCTGACTGGAGCTTAAATGGACAAAATTGCTGCTGCTGGCAGAACCTTGTTTTGACACATTATTCATGTGCAGCAATGTGTGGTGTCGTTTTGAACAGATCTTACATGATTGTTTGGTCTTACAATTAGGTGAAAAATTATCTGGTGTTAAACAATTAGTACAGCATTTATGCTTTAATATAAATTGCCCTCGTTCTGATATACTTAATTCACGAAATTTGTCACACATATGAATTGGGTGACTAGCCTTGCAGCATGGGTATAAATAATTATTTGAAGTTGAACGATAACTCTTAAATGCAGTGCTGCCAGCAGAGTTTCGTAATTTATGTTTTTCAGACTTATTATTAAACCTTAAAGTCGGCTTGTTAAGCTGCTGTCCAGCATCTATTGGTAATGTATTTTCTAATAATTGTCTATGTGCGTTTAAAAACTGTGTAAAGCTCTGAAAGGTAGGAAGATTATCGGGATCTATAGACTCCTTCCATAATTTAAACGTGGAATGGTCAAGTTTTGCTGACAATAGTTGTACAGTAATAAGCTCAAATGAATCCACTGACAGTTGCATAGCTGCCAGCGAATTGACTGAAGACGTTATTGTATTTATAAATTCCGCTAAGCTCTGTACAGAGTCTTTGATTGTAGACTTTACTTCTAGCAAATTTTGAATATAATATTTCGCTAATATGAATTTGTTATCATATCTAGAGGACAGCAAACTCAACGCTATTGAATAGTTCTCATTACAAATAGGTAAGGCCTTAATTAGATCTAATGGCTCATTTTTGAGAGATGAATACAAATAATGTAGTTTTTGCACTGAAGTTAGATCAGATCTGGCATGCACCAAGTCCAGAAATATTGAATAAAAGTGCTGCCATTCTAAAATGTTGCCTGTGAAGCAGGGCAAACTTATAGGTTGTAATTGCACATTGCTAGTTAATACTTGAGATCCAGTCTGAACGTTGAAATTTTCTATTAATTGCAAGATGTTAGCTTCGGTTGAGTATAAAAGTTCTTCAACCTCAATTCTGTCTTCTTGAGCAGCGTTTATGTCCTTAGCAATTAATTCAATTTCAGACTGTACCTCATCATATTTTGTTGCTAAACTCTTTAGACTTTCCAATCTAACAGTTAAAAAATGTTTAGTGTTACTGCTTTTATCAAAATTAATTATAGCAGAATTGATTCGCACTATGGCAGACTTTAAGCCGCCTCTCTTTCTAACCAACACTTTGAGGCCTTCTTCCGCCATTCTACGCACCTGTTAGTGATGTCGTTGACGTCGTACCTTGTGTGAGATGTCCTGGAGCATCGAGGCCGTGGAATAGATGGCAGATACACACGGACTGGATAGATGACTGCTCAATCTGGCGTGTAGATGTTAACATATGGATGGTCTTGTAGTGATGTTGTCACAAGGCTCAATGGCGACGAAAGAAATGCTGAATAACTCCCGACATGGTCGGATCAGCGAACATGCTGAATCGCCCGTGATGGCCAGAAATTGAGGTGGAAAAAAAGATGAAAGCCGCTCTGGCATAAGTTGAGAGAAAGTAAAATGATGAATCCAGGCACGGAGCGACCAAAAAAATGTTAGGAAGTTAATGGTTTAAATGTATTTGCCGGGATGCAGAAAATAATTATGAGCATGGACTGTGTTTTAATACATTTATTAATGTTTCGTTACAATTTAATTTGAATAGTAAGATTGGCTAAGTCTGATAAGCATTTGAATTTTGAAAACCCACGTCGGGTAAGAAATGTTACATGGTAAATTGAGGCGCGAGTACGCGGCACTCAAACCTACATGAACATGTTGTAGGGCCTAAGGCCTACATAAATTGTCTCGACGACAGAAAAATGAAAAAATGACAGAACGAAGCAGCAAACGTGATTACGTTCGCTGCCCGCCGACGCACGTTGCACTGTGTTTTAGCCGGTTCGCGATAACCGTGAGGCAGAGCGTACAGATTAGCCAACCTTTGAATATGAAATTACCACATTACTGTCCACTAGTGATCTAACACTTTCAGGTTTTCTTTCCCGAATAGTTTTCATTGCTGCAATAACGGTTAGTACCTATATCACAATTAAACTATTGTAATTACTAGAGCCCAATGTAAAAATATCGGTATGGAGAACCATACATGACTTCCATATTCTAAGATTTATATTTAAAATCATTTTCGAAATGAAATATTACCATAGAAACTACTTCTTTCTACTTACTGCTTCAGACTTAACCACAGTACTGTGGTCACTAACGTATACCACCTCACGTTATCGCACTCGATTTTCACTGATGATGGAAGTCGATGGCATTGCCGAAATGTCTGGTTTTGTAGAAAACATTGGACTACGGCCAAATATCCCGGGAAGGAATTTTAACAAAAACTACTTCTTTGTTGCCGATAACGTTGTACACATATATATCAGTGGCGAAGTTACATGGAGGCAATTGAGGCAATGCCTACCCTAAAAAATTCTGTAGAATAAAAATTATAAATATGTATGAACTACATAACGTAAAGATTATACATTGTTACTGCGACTGTCAAATTTATTAAACCGAAACGTGCTTTATTGAGCGACCGCTAGATGGTGACAGGTGAGATTCGGCATAGTTCGTTTAAAGCGAATGAGGCAACCTGAACTTGCCTCAGCGTTTTTTGTATACATCGTATGTAAGCAATGTAGTGGTGTGATAAGGAAGTGTAGGGAGGGGGGATTGTCCCGCGCTGTACACATAGAGCGTTGAGGCATGCCTCACTTCTGTGGTCCAAACAGTTAAGTTAAAGCACCTGTGTTGTTTCTAAGTGTTTATTTTATGCAGTTATTAAAAGTGTCACTGTTATTCCGCTGAACTAACAGATGATCAAGATTGTTATTTGAATTATTTGTAACATTAAACATATATATAGAAACTAATCAAGTTTAAAAATTTGAAGTTCAATCAGTTGTATTATTGTGTATGACTAATACAAGGATTGTTCAATAGAAACACGTATAGAGCTGTAAAGCATTTTTTATTCAACGATTTTAAAAGAAGTCTCCAATAACATTAAGACATGAGTTCCACTGTTGCGCTAACCTGTAGATTCCCTGCTAGTAAAATTCTTACGGCTGTTTGTGGAACCATTCGGTTACAGCAAACTCTACCTCAGCGTCCGATTTGAACCACCGCCCTTTTAGTGATTCCTTAAAAAAATTTAAGATAAGATTTTTGCCTACCCATTCATTAACTACTAGCTTCGCCAGTAAGCAAATTGATGTCCATTTTTTCGGCTTGCACGCGTTATGTTGGTGTGGGTTTTGGCACTTTCCATTTAAAAAGCGTGTAAACGTAAGAAAATAAACATGAGTGAGGCCAGAAATAACGTGAATTGTGTGTGTGTATGTGTGTGTGTGTGTGTGTGTGTGTGTGTCTTACCTGCCTTTTTATTGCTGTATTAAATGAAAAATATTATATTACATTAAAATGAAAAAATTATAATTTTATTGCCTGGCAACAAAATTATTTTATTTTCAACAATTACCATTGTTTCAAAAAGTTTAAATAAATTTTCAAGTACTTTACTCTTGTTAAAACGTAAAAGGTTGCAGGTAAACTACCCCTTCCCCTTAACCGATCTTCACCAAAATCGAAAGTCCTTGAGACCTCTACAATTCAGGGACGTATGCAAAAAATTACTTGATTCTGTTTGAATTTGCGGCTGTTATCGTTTGCCATAGAAAATACGCTTGATAAAGAACGTTGCAGGTAAACTACCCCTTCCCCTTAACCGATCTTCACCAAAAACAATAGGTCTTGAGTACTCTACAAATCAGGGCTGTATGCAAAACATTATTTGATTCTGTTTGAATTTGCGGCTGTTATCGTTTGCCATAGAAAATACCCTTGTTAAAAAAACGTTGCACGTAAACTACCCCTTTCCCTCAACCGATCTTCACCAAAAACAATAGGTCTTGAGAACTCTACAATTTAGGGCTGTATGCAAATAATCTTTTGATTCTGTTTGAATTTGCGGCTGTTATCGTTTGCCATAGGAAATACCCTTGTTAAAACATAAAACGTTGCAGGTAAACTACCCCTTTCCCTTAACCGATCTTCGCCAAAAACAATAGGTCTTGAGAACACTACAATTCAGGGCTGTATACAAAACATTATTTAATTCTGTTTGAATTTGCGGCTGTTATCGTTTGCCAAAAAAAAAATTTCCCTTGATAAAAAAAACCGTTGCAGGTAAACTACCCCTTTCCCTCAACCGATCTTCACCACAAACAATAGGTCGTGAGTACTCTACAAATCAGGGCTGTATGCAAAAAATTATTTGATTCTGTTTGAATTTGCGGCAGTTATCGTTTGCCATAGAAAAAAAATCTACACACACACAGACAGACACACAGACACTTTTCGGAAAACGACTTTTTTCATGTTTTGAGTGTAGTACAATCAGAATCTGCAATAATCTCGAACACGATTTTTTTTGCCATCACCATACTTCCATTCCTTAAGGAATATGGAAGTAATTAATGGCTCTAGAAAATAATATATAAAAGAGTTTAACATATATTAGTGTATGTTAAGAAAAACATATTGGAAATGAAGGTTTCAGCTGCAAAGTAATTAAAAACTGATATTTTTTTAGTTGCTAAATAATATAAAAACGATTTTAACAAAACACCATAAGAATCTCAACATATTTTTCTTTATATTCTATTAAGAGAATTAACTTAATACTGCAACGTAATAAATTGCAAATTTAATTTAATTTAAATTTGTGGAGCCCCACGATCTTGGAGCACCAAATTTATGCAACGTTACATACACATAAATAGGCGTGAACGATCTCACGTTCAAGATTGACAAATTCTTTAAACAATATAACATTTAAATTGGGTGTCAGGTGTATCTGCAATAAGAACTCTATGTAACTTGAAACGGTAATTAAAATTTATTTGATACTATAAAAAAATATGTGCACATGGCACTGACTTCGATTTTAAAACATTAGTTATTATTTGTTATTATGCCGTAAGGCTTAAGATATATACATCCTTACTGACTAAATATTCTATGCTACTACTTATTAAATAAAAGATAAATCTCATTTTCAGACTACTCAGTCTATTAATATATTTCAAAATATCTATGATTTTAAATCCTTTTTTCTATATTGTAACGTACTCAAAATATTAATAGTTATTGTTTCTCAGTACTGTTTTCTCAAATACTAATTGTTTTCATTTAAATGCTTTGCAATCATTTTATATCATATTAATTTGAGCTCTTGTTACGTTAATCGTATTTCTAAAACATCTATGATTTTAACTCTACTATACAAGAAACATTGCTCTTATTTTTAAATAAAATATTAATGTCTTTAACTGTCTTTGAATTCTTTGTATCATTAAGATATGAATAAGTTGTCTATCACCTTATTGTCGTCAATCATACTCGATCATTTTTGTTCCATCAGTATTCGTCCTCGTCTCGCCTCCAGCGTCGGCTGTCTCTCTTCTCCTCTTGTCCAGCGTCGGCTGTCTCTCTCTCTGGAACTCTCCTCTTGTCCAGCGTCGTATCTCTCTTTGGAACTCTCCTCTTGTCCAGCGTCGTATCTCTCTCTGGAACTCTCCTCTTGTCCAGCATCGTATCTCTCTCTGGAACTCTCCTCTTGTCCAGCGTCGTATCTCTCTCTGGAACTCTTCTCTTGTCTAGTGTCGAATCATTAATGGATCTTCTTAAGTAGTGCTGTTATTAATTAAAATGATTGTCTTTACAGCTTAGTTACGTATTTGTACGTAACTGGCAAATTTAAACTGTTTACGGAAAAAAAAAATACGCCGTGCTGATGGGCATAAGCTCCCGCTGCACCGTGGATGATTCAAGAAAAAGAACCACTGTAGCTTGCGTGTCCTATTTATACCCATGTCTTGGTCGACACCCTGCAGTGATACGAAATCGACATGTTAGAAACTGTCTCTGGCTTCAGATCCCCCACTCTTTGTCAAATTCGCTATTTTTTATATTTCTGCGAATTGCAGAGTCCTGTAAGTATACTCTTATACTTATCTTATAACTAATTTTACAACACATGTTCACTGTAATTTTGGACATTGCAACTTAACCCTTTCGATTTGTACACAGTTATTTCACTATTACATTCGTACGGTGTGTCACTTTCGCGTGGTTTTCGTACACAGTATTTAGTAAATTTATTTACATTTTATGGTGCTTTTGGATTTTAATTCTTAATTCTAGTTTATGAATAATTACGGAAAAACAGTAATTGTGCAATTATTCATCTTGGGGTGGCAAACTCACCTGCAGAGACCTGCGTTCACACACACTAGCAAAATACTGGTGTACACACTTTCAGTTACATTTGTGTGTGTGTGTGCACGTTGATTCAGGTCGAAACACCTGTTCATATTTTTGTCTGAGCCAAGCTTGCAATCCCTAACATGCTTATTTCTAATATATTATTAATTATTTACAGTTTATTAAGTAAATTTAAATTTTTATATTTCATGCTCAGTACATCACTTATTTGTACTGTCGCAATACACTGAATAAACTAAATACCAGTATCTTTATTTTGTATTTTCAGCAAAAATATCCCAGAATCAGCATACTGTTTTAGGGAAAAATAAAATAAATATTTTTTACATTTGAGTGATTTTACAGCCATTATCATGTTGAAACTACAATTCGGAGTGTCCCAATACTGTAACTAACCTAACGTGGGTGACAAGGATATTCCACAACTAACTCAAAATACAAACTTAAAGAATCTAAGTTTCCAAACTGGAAACATAAAGTCTCTAAGTTTTACAATATTATTTGAGACGTACCTGGTACATTCAATTCTGCTATGTCCTGACAAATTTTGTTTATATTATCTTCGTTATGGTGGTCTTTCATAGTTACATTATAAATTTATGGCCTTGCTTCTACCAGTTTTTTGACATAAATCAGTTTTGGTTTTCAGGATATTTTTCATTTTCTGTACTGTACAATAAACACTATAGACATTACCAAAAAATAAAACACAGACTTCACACAATGAACTGCCAGTAGAGCACACAGTTGGACACTCAGCCAAAAAAGTTTTATTGCAAGTCAAAATGTTGCATTTGGTGTGAGGCCAGGATTACCATCATTCAGTGGAGCACGTAGCCTGATGCCTGTGTTGTATCGTACTACTGGGATAATTTTCAACGAGTAAAGAGAATAATAAATTCACTTGAAGCACAAGATGTCAGATCTATTCAAAACATTCAAGGGCTATTTTCAGATAGTAAAATACAGGAAAGAGGCCATACACCAAGGAAAATTTTAGTTACTTGTAATCAATGATTATAACTTCAGGAGATAAGTGTGACTCTTGAAAAGAATCACTTTGCTTAATACAACTGAAGGTGTGTTAGAAAACATGTATGATGAATGATGATGGTGAATTGATATTAGAATGTTCTTCTTACCATGTACTAAATCTTTTTCAAATATTAAGAGGGGAAGAAATACTAGAATATTATTAAAGAGAAGATCAATTCTACAATTCTCTGATGGTCTAATTCATGTATTTTGTAACAAATTAAAAATTGTTGTTTCGGGGTTTAATTAAGTTCCACGTTGGTATGCGCCAATTTTAAAACAAAATTAAAGATTACTTTTTTACGAGTGTATTACTTTATTCGTAATATGTTAGTGCAGATGAGATCTCCTGCCAATCAATGTTAATTATAAAAAAATTATTTATTAAGTGTTTGATATTATTCGGTTGTTGATTATAGACCTGTGTTAATTAATTATCAAGTGTTTTACCAGAGAAAAACGCTATATTACGGGTATTATAATAAATAATCCAGTATTTTTCTCCAACCCTAGTCCCTCTGTATTATCTAAATTGAAAGAGCAGAATATGAAGAGAATAAGTTAGTTCTCCATTCTCCCGTATTCACCAGCTGTCTGCAATCGAGCGCTGTTATTAATGAATGACCCGTTCTTATAGGTTAAGTTGTTCCACTTGACGTTTTTATCACTTTCTTTCTCTGTAAATTACACCCTAATCGAAATACAATAACTATTCTACAATAACACAGAACATCGTCAAATACAAGAAGGATTCTTTATTTTATATTATTTTAAATTTTCAACAGTTGCTTTCTTCGATTATTAGAGCATCATATCGATCATACAATACTGAATCGATCTGTTATTGAACTCACGGTTTATGTTACAATTTAATTATAATTTTCAGTTTATCTCTTATCCCAGGGTACATGTAATTCTTTTAACTATTAGTAAGGCCAGGTAATGCAAATTCAGGTTACTAGGTATTACAATTTAAATTAAAATCTTATTATATAAAGTATTAACATAAGCAGGTTTTTACCAAACGTTTACAAGCTACTCATCCAGGCCGTGTTCCAGTTAACGATGTCAGATCTAAGAGTGATGAAGAATGACGAAAATATTTCCAACTCCAGCTTCTCAATAAAGGTTGTGATTAGTGTCCCGGGCTGTAATGGAAAGTTCTGTTCTTGATCTTCGCTGATTTTCTCGTTTCTTGTGGTTACAGGTCCCAATGGAATTAGTGTAGTATTAAGTTCTTGCTCTGCAGTCAAAAGTGAGGTTCAGTAGGTAAATTTAATTCTCTTTAATTTTTTGTTGTAGGGTATTTATTCAATTCAACTTCTCCCGGTCTGGATTATCTGCATTTATTTATGGTTTCTTGTATAACTCATTTGGTGGTGAGTTTAGTTCATTTTTCTTAAGGTTTTTTTATGTGAATTTTGTAGATAGGTTGTTTATTCTCAAAGTGATAATTTAGGAAGTCGTCCAATCCGTCTTTTTTATTTATTGTTTATAATTTAACATTGATGTGTAATAATTTTATTCATGAGGTTTTGTGGTTTTCTGGCGATTTTTAATGACTGAACTGTCCTCGTTTACATATAACAATTGAATGTCTAAATCAACAAGATTTCTTGCATTTTGTTGCCTTAACAACCATTGCTTATTCTGTCATTGGATAATATCTGTTATCCTAGAGCCAGAATTATGAAATATTCTTACACTTACTTAATAAAATACTCCCTGCTTGGAATTACATTACATCACATAAAACTTTCACTTAATCTGCCTTATTAAACCGTATACATTTTACTACATTTTCTTCTTAATTGACTTATTTTAAAAGGTATTAATTTCCTTTTACAAAATACTGAATTTAGGCCTATTGGTATTATTACAGGTGTTATAATTTTTTGTTTTTAATTTAATTTTTCTTACCTGACCTACTGTACAAAGAGTCACTGGCTTATGGCCCATATTTCAATTTTAATTTTCATGATTTCATTTCATTATTTTTATTTAGTTCATCATTGAACCCTTCATTGGTTTTTAACATAATTATAATGACCACTTGCCAACTTATTAACACTTATTGTCTTCCTGGCCAAGTTTACAAATATTATTTTAAACATCTTCATTAATTATTTAAAGTAAATACACTTAACATAATACCATACATAATAAATATACTTGTATTTAATTATTTAAATACAAGTTTAACATGAATGAAATGAGTACCCATTACTTAGTATCTCCTTAAAGCAATGGCTCCACACTTACTACATACAAAACATAAAATAAATATCATGTAAACACTATATCATGATAAAGTACAACAACAAGTACATTTTATAAAACATTAAATATTAATTGAACAGTATATTATACTCAACTCCTACACATTAAACTCATCCCATTAGACACAGTGTTTATAGTTTACATCTTATACTGCTCATTACATATTTTATATTTAGGTACACCTTCAATGTTTTATTACCTAGTAACCTTACTAGGTATCATCAATGAATTTTTTAGGTGAGAATGGCCCTCTTGTATTGAATTATGGCATACTTTGGGCATTGTTTCAGTTATTTTGATAAAGTTCTTTATGTAATGTCGGGAACCTCAACTTTGTTACGTTACAATATTCACCGCATTTCTGTTTCAATGTACAAGATATTCTGGCTCTGACAGATGACAATCCTTTCCTTTAAAACCCTATGTATGGTCACTGTCATCTATGTGCAAAGCATATCGAGTAAAAATTAAAGCCTAACCATCACATTCTTCAAGAGACAACACACAACACATTTTACCAAGCAGTTTTCTAGCCTATAATCCATTCTACTGCCTAATAGTAAAATTCTTCTGTCTTATGGATTTTCATGTTAAAGATCCCATCATGTCCTGTTAATGACAACATACATATATGATATAAAGTTGGAAAAATATTGTTTCCAAGCATTAGAATGTATGCTTTCTTACTGTTACTGTTATTATTGTTATAACTTTCATCATTATACTAAAAAGAGTGATATGTACATTTTTTGATTAAGTGTATATTGTATATTATACAATCTATATAAATGTTTACTAAGTCAATAATTACACTGTTACTGTAGTTCAAAATTTTATATAATTTTTAAAAACTTTCCAATTAATTTATAGCGGTTTTCACAGTACTTTTAAAACATTTCAGTCATTAAAAATCTGGGCCCTGTGAATTACTAATGTAATTCAATTAATAACCTGTACACAGACAAAACAAACACCCAATAAGCACAAAACGTTGCACATGTACCAAGCAAAAAACCCACTGAAAAACCAGAAAATGATGATTACAGCAACTTCTTATACAACTTACACCACCACCACCAAGGGAATATGTGTATTACATAAAGTATATTTGTAATAAATGTTTTTATAACTTAAATGGCATCTGTATACTTGTAAAAGAAAAAAAATCATTGTAAATATAGTACCAACCCAAGCAAAAGAATACGAACAGATGTGCTGAGACTTCTGATAGCAGCACAGTCTGATAACCTGACTACTAAACAGCCCTATTTCAATGAAAAATGTTTTATTTATGAAATTACTGCCACATATTTGTCCATCTATGATTTATGTATATTCCGTATGATATTATGTATATGTGTTACATTATGTATCTGTATATTATGATATTATGTACACTCTGTATGTATGGAGTTTTACTTTAAACCTGATTTTTTAAGACGAAGTATACAGTTCAATAAAGTCAAAATCACATATCATATTGTATTGATTGTATCAATACTGTAAACATTTAACTATTGTTAAACTTTGTACCAAATATTGTACAAATTTAATATAAGCCAAAGCCTTTTAATTTCAGTCTAACAACTATTATGTGCCACAACACAAAATTATTATTCCATATAATAATTTTGGAAACTACTGTGTTCCTGACCACATGTCAACAGAAGAACATATACCACATGACAGTTTAGTTACTGATATGTTTATCTATAAAATTAACACAATTCACCAACTAACTTACAAGAAGAAAATTTTTGAATTCAAAGAATACATCAAGTGAATGGTGAAAGAGGATAACAAAAAGGACGTGCCCACTAAACACAGAACACATAGTTTGCAGTCCACCAACACAAACTATATACAAATCATACCTTGAAGAACCTTCTTTTGGAATACCATTTGCGGCTGGCCGTAGATCCAACCAAACAGAGAGAAAAAGAATGAGCCAATGATTTGCCTGATACCACACCAAGTGTTGCCATTACGGCTGGTTACGTCGAGTTCAATGACTTCGTGAGGATTTTGTAACCGCCCAACCTGATAGTAATACCAAGTCACATTTCCCTGGGGTGAAGTAGGAGGCGTCGAACTTGCATCATCTGGGCATAAAAATTTATTTACAAAAATCCTGTACAAATAATTATAAAAAATACTACTAGTGCAATGAAAATTTTTACATATTGTGAATTAAAAAATATAAATGAAATTTACTACGTTTTTGTACTACTTTAATATAACTGACATAAACGTCTAAAATGAAAAATAAAAACAAAAAAATCAAATAGTGCTATTTGAAGGAACCAAATATTACACAAAAACAAAAATTTAAAAAGGTACAAAATCCCCACAGAATGGTCACTGAACTCACACTTTTGGCAGATAAAATTTTATACATTACCAAATATGACTGATGCAAAATTTTATTGTGTCATGTAATTCTTGAAGGTTCTGTAATTACTTTTGAAATTATTCTCATCTTGCTTTTCCAGAAGGAACTGCATCTTCAGTATACTAAGACAATCTTATTGTTTGTCCATACTGTCGTGTATTTGGAGGAAGAATATAGCAGTACATCTAGTAAAGGAGTAACTGTTTGCATAAAAATCTGTTTATTTCTATTCCACAAGTTGAATCTATGTATATATGTGCTGGGGAGGTTTTTGTGTTCTTTGTCCACAAATGAAGTAAAAAGGTCAGTTTGAAACGATTTAGCAGTTTATTCAGTATAGACAAAGGCCTAAGATAACTAACCTAGCACTAGGACAAGGACAAAGCCCTAGTTTGTAATCAGATTCATTATTAACTTACTGAAAAAGCAAACAACTCACAGAAAGCCATGGAAAGCTAATCAAACAAAAAAGCATTCAGAATCAATACTCAATGCTACATATACGCACACAACAGATATAAGTCAACATGTCTATACCAAAACCCACTGTTCTGTTTGTTGGGATACATTATAGTTGTAGTATAGTTGGGATTCAATACTTAACACAGTATATTCACACTTTAAAATGATGCTTCACAGATTTAGTTGAAATGGCAAAGTGATTCTTTTCATACTTTGAAGTACACTATGTGAGACTACTAATTATGTAAAATACACCACTTATGTGGGAATTACACAATCAGAATCTTACAAAATGAAAATTACTATAACATTCCTGTTGTGATAAGTTATGTCATGCAAACAAATTTCGTTGTAACCAACTGCAAATATTTATATAGAAAAAGTCTATGGTCGCCTAAATGTTTTACACAGCAGTACTCTAATATACATGAAACAGAGGAGCTTAAATGACTGCATCCTTTGGCCAGATGGATTGAATTGGAGAAGGCCAAAGAAACACATAAGAGATTCAAAGAGTGTGCGAGAGGAAACACTATTAGAAAAAACATCCCTTTATAAGTCCTCACTGAATGCCAGGTTCAATATGTGCAATATCCTTGTAACACGAACGAGTTAGTAAAGTTCAGGTATATAGGAGACTGAAAGAGCATAACAGTAGAAATATTCTGCTTAATATTCTCATGGTGTTACCTGTGAGGAGAATAATAACAAGAACATGAATACACACATAAACTCTATTCTAATGTCTTCATAAAAAGTTCAAAATACACATAAAAAACTTTGATTACATATAAAATGCAAAGCTTTTAGAAATAATATATTTATTACCCAATGATCTGTTTGAGACAAAAATCTGTGTTTGTGTGCTTGTACCCATATGTTTCTTAAAAAATATTTTGAGTTGTATAAAAAATTGAATTCTATATAGTTTTTAGTACAACATGATTCACTAGTCTCTCTCTTAAGTTCAGAGTGACCACATAACAGTCACAGAAAACAAATACACAGTGCTCCATGAAAATAAACAATGCTTTGTGTGTTTGTTTATATAGCAAGAATGAAAATAGGGAGGAAGAAAATAACTGTAGATATGTATAAAAGATTTCCGTAATTAAGATAATATAAGCAGGCCCAAAGATTATTACAATGAATGTAAAATGTTACATAAAACTGTTTTATTTATAATATTGTACTCTGAAGGGATAGCTTTGTTCTAAATTTGTGATGAAATGCATTCCATACATTATGCTATACCAGATACAATTAAGACATTATATTACTGTTTGTATACTTCTGTATATTCTTATGTATTCCTACTGTACACTTTTACGGTTAAGTCCATTCATGATGTACACTAGCATGACATCACTGACAGTCTTATGAACAATACTGAACTTACAACGTTGAAGACACCTTCAGGTTACTTTGATTTCACCTACCAGATTACAGCAATCACATACTCCTCATTTAAATGACAAACTCAAAAAGCTCAAGTCACGTATATTATTACATGAAATTACAACAACTACACATCACAATTATTATAAAAATTACCTGAATTAAACAGAGCGGGCCGCTTTTTAGGAAGACTTCCAAACCCTGAGCTACCACTGGCTATTGAACCACTAGAATAATCATCACGATGGCGTTCAGAATTCTCATCTGGTGTTGCTGATACGTTGACTTGTTTGTGTTTCAAAGATGGAGATGGACTGCACATAAAATATTTTTTCAATTTATACATCCGAATGTAACAAAAGTTAATAATCACATATGTGTGCACACACACATGTGATCGTGCATGCACACACACATGTGATCGTGCATGCACATGCACGCGCACGCACGCACACACACACACACACACACACACAACAAGTGCAATACAGACTTCACTTGAGGACATCTTATACATACCAACCCAGCAGATAATAGGGTAATGAATTAACTTACAATGTATACAAACTGTACAATAACTGAAATTAACATTTACAAACTACTGATTTTTAATTATTTATTTTAACTACATTTAATGACTTTTGTGGCATTCCTCTAACAATGCTATAAGCTTAGTGGCATTTAAGTTATGATGTATTTTTAGAGAAACCCATACTTTTGGATTAAAATATAATCCTACAGCTCAACATTACCAATTTTTATAGAAAAAAGCAAGTGGACATTTTTTATTTTACCATGATTTTATGCTTCAAATGATTGTTTCTGGACACAAGAGAGACATCAACGGAAACTAACTTAATTTAAGAGCAATCCGTTCTTCCTCTTATTCTCTCTTAGACTTGTTTCAGCAAACATACAAAAGGAAAAGTTTAAAACCATTCAAACCCAAGCTGTACATACTCTTTGTATGCATGGCAGTATTATTCCAAACAAATAAAGTTAAACCAACAGTAAAAATTAATATGTACTGTTGTTAATGAAGTATTGATTGTTTCATCACCTGTTAATTGGCTGCTTTTGTTGTCCTTGTTACTATAGACACAGTGACTCTGAGTCGCACTGGTCATTGTAAAGATATGTTTTAAATGTGTGTGTGTGTGTGTGTGTGTGTGTGTGTGTGTGTGTGTGTGTGTGTGTGTGTGTGTGTGTGTGTGAAGCTAATATACTTCTTATTCACATGAGATGTTAATAACTTTTTTATCTGATTAAACTAATCAAATTAATATAAATTTCCAGATTTTAAAATTACACACGCTCTCAATTTGTCAGACTGTCATGATGACCACTCTGTTTAATATTCCTATATCTATCGAAACTCATTAAATTCACTTGATACAAGAACCTCTTTCTTTAACTTTGTCAATCAGTTCTCTTATAAATTATTATTACCTCAGCTTCCATTGGCAGTAATTTCTGCTCATTAAACTTTTCCACAATCAACTTAATGTGCACCCTAATGTTACTCACCCATATCCTCCGTGAAATTGCATATATACACCTCAAATAATGTAAGTCGCTAGATTCCCTTAAAACTCCTTTCCCCCTTATCCAACCCATTACTCTCTCTCTCTCTCACACACACACACACACACACACACACACACACACACACACAGAGAGAGAGAGAGAGAGAGAGAGAGAGAGAGAGAGAGAGGATATTATTAGCCAGAGATGAAATTTATCAACAGTTACAAGTTAGCAACAATTGCAGTTACCAATATGTGAGGATCAGCAGTTTGTGTTCCTTCATCTTTCATATTAATTTTTAATGTTGGTTTAACTTTATTTGTTTGGAATAATACTGCCATATACATACAAAGAGTATGTACAGCTTGGGTTTGAATGGTTTTAAACGTTTCCTTTTGTACGTTTGCTGAAACAAGTCTAAGAGAGAATAAGGGGAAGAACAGATTGCTCTTAAATTAAGTTAGTTCCCATTGATATCTTTCGTGTGTAAAAAAACAATGATTTGAAGCATAAAATCATGATAAAAATAAAAAATACATTTTCACTCATTTCTTCTACAACCTTCTTGGTAGTGTACTGTATATGAGCATTGTCTATTGACACATTCAGCATACTCTTTATTTTCTACCTCCTACAGTCTATGTTTAAGTTCTAAAAACTCCTTCAAGAAGAAGAATGCTATCTGCTGATAAATGTCAATACACACATTTTTAAGATGAAATTGTTAATAACGTTCCATGTCTCCAAAAGAGTCCACAAAATTTCTCAAGCTAAATAAATAACGTTTAATAACAAACAAATTCTGGACCTATAAACTTCTTTCAGAAAGTTTATTTAGTAAACTTTACAAATATTACAAACTTTACAAAGATAAAAAGTCATTTGGAAAGTAAGGTTCCAAAGTCATTTGGACTACTAAAGAAATGTTCTTATAAGTTTATTTTACTAGATTTTAATATTTTGTTTAATCTTAACTTACTTTTTAACATACTCCATGTTCTGAACACAATTTTAGTGGCATGAGACAAGCTTCTTTGACCAATCTTACAAAAGAATTTTTCCATCAGTTTTATCAACCGCTCGTTAACCACATTTTGACTTCATTATGATATCACAGCTTTATGCAGCCATAATAGTTTCATATGTTTAAAACAAAGACCTCACCCCTGGCTACATCTGGGGTTTACAGAGGATGGGAAAAATTCTTATATTTGAATTTTTAATTATTCATGTGCAGCAGTAGCAGTAGTGATGGGCGTAATAGTTTATTCAAATGAGCTGGCTCACCAGGACAGCATCTTGGTAATGAGCTAGTTCTGGGAACTGGTTCAAATGACCAACTACAGGCCATTCCAGGTTTAATTTTCAGCAATGTTCTTATGGAAACTGTCAGACTCCCTCCCTCTCACCCATGTGTTTCCCCTATACCGTACTTCTCTCCTTCACCGCATCTGCAACTTCGCCATTCGTACTAAATGTGAAGTACAAAATTTAATCACTTATACAAGTTAAAGCAACATTTAAGTCAACCAGTGATTGCTATCATAATACAAGATTTATGGATTTAATTTTTAACACGTTTTATATACTATAAATTTCCTTTGTTATGAACACATTTTCATGGCCAAAGCATAATAAAATAAAATTTTTATTGTCTCTGTAGTAATTAATTAATGCCGTGTGTATTAAAATTTTGAGGAAGTTTTTTTTATTTATTGAGATAGACATAATAGTATAAGCATGAAAGTTGTAGTAAATAGTCTAAAGTTATATTTAATTAAAGTTATATTTAAAGGTGGTTTGTGACCTTATGTACAATTGTTTAAATGTTTATACTGGACAATTCTGGAGAATAGCGACTGGTGACAAGCCTTGTCGTCACTTTAATTCGCATTGACTCATTTTGTTTATAGAATTTTACCATTAAAATGGTCCTTCAGCTGCAGAACTCGCTCTCTATTTTGAATGAAGGACATGTGATATTACGTAAATTTTTATACTAAAAGATGTTTTAATTGTGGGAAAAATTACAATAATCCTGAATACTCTACTATTTCCTTATGAATATACGGTAGAGTGCACAATAATACAATAAACACTAACATTCCAACATTCATATTTGGGTTACAATTTCTTTCACTGCAACACCCTGTTAGATTTTCACACTTTTCTTCAAATTTTTGATCTCTTTTTTGGGCCCTGGGCTCCTACAGTTTTGAGATTAAAAAACTTAACACTACATTCATATATCACTTACAATTTTCTTCAATTTGATACCGAACATAAATTTTTGTGATATTATCAAAATTTTCACCTGATATTTTGGGCTCTGGTGTAAAAAATTTGGAAATTTTCAAAAAGACACACTATATTCAGATTCTGGTTTAAATACCTTTTAATTTGATACCCTACATGGGGTTTTGTGATCTTTCACAGTTTTGGATCAACTCAAAAGACAATAGGATTCTGTAGGGGTAAAAGTACGGACACGCATGCCAAGTTTTATTAAATTCAAAAGTTATAATGAGACATACCCTATATAGACATATAGATAAATAAATGTTAAACGTGAGTTAAAACTGAGAATGTCGCTTCACTCACTCAAAAAAAAACTCATCTATATCCAGTATTAAACAGACAAATGCCTAAAACAAATTTTTTAGAGTTGTTGAAAATTTCTCTTTTACTATGAAAAACTTCTTTTTTATATAAATCTATTGTAACAAAATAAAAATTTTTGCCTTACAAAATGTTTATTTAACAGTATTGTAATATTGCGATAATGTGTGTTAATTTTACTATTCTATTATGTATTCATATTGTATTATATAAATTTTATATTACTTTTAATGTCACATATTTTATTTTTGTTTTTAAAGAATACTTTTTTGCATGTTTATAATTTAGGATTATTTTATATAATTACTTTTTCCATTGTACTTATGTTTCGTCCTTGCTCTGCGTTAGTTACCTGGTATTTCATACAGAGTGTATTCATTAAACAATATAAACACACTTCCAGTTATAGATAAAGCTCTTTTTTGGTGATTAATTTCATGTTGTTTTTATATAAAGAACTGAGTGATACTGGGGTGCCTTCTATGAGCGGAATGCACTATCACCACCACACATTTGAAACATGGCAACAGTGTAGTTCATATAGCCAATACTGAAAATTAAATCTGGGACAGCCTATAGGTAACATAACACAACTGGACCTTATTCCCTTATTCCTACTATGTGCTGCATTAGCAACTGGAGAACAGCAACTGGCTGAATCTTATTCGTTTGTCATTCATTTATTTTTACTCGGTCTTCTCTGGCTAATGAAGAACAAGATATTTTACAGATCTGCTGACCTTGTACTCAATTTCTTTGTTTCACATTAAAAAAAAAGCAAAATACAACAAACTATATTGTTACAACGGTCTCACTGGTCATCATATCATACAGTGGAAACAAAATACAGACACCAATGACACCAATTGTCACTGACACGATATGTTTATAATACATTTTAATAGAAAAAATTAACTGCAAAGCCATATTATTAGAAAACTGAATCTTGCATTTTGGTACAGCATAAAAAACTATAGGAATAACTGTCAGACACACCGTATTTCTTGAAAAAAAAGTTGATTTGTTAATTATAATTTTAAAAAAATGTTAATAAAGAGAAGTTATTCTGAATGGAACATAACAGAATAAGAGTTCAAAAATGTTGAGGTATGTTAAAAGACAATAAAAATAATCAACAGAAAAAAGTTTGCTAAAAACAATAGCAAGGACTTTTACCAAATCTTTAAAAGTAAGTTAAATGAACATGAAAATTACAGTATATGCTTCAAAAATGAAAAAGGCATGTTGATACTAAATAATTTCCAAAACCTAAAGCTACCTGCTCCCTATTTTGAGAAAATACTAAATTACCCAAGATCTGTACAAACACTCATTTGAAAAACTTAAATCCAAACAACCAAACTCCCACCTACCAAAAAAAAGAGGAAACAGCAGCTGGTTAAAATGTTAGAGAATGACAAAACAAGTGCAAAAGTACCATCTGCAAATGCATCACCTGAAAAAGTTCTTTGAAGAAATATGGCAAACAGAAAAGACTCTAAAAGATTGTGAAAATGCCATAATTCATTCTCTTGATAAAAAAGGTGATAATACCAATGCGAACAATTATTGGGGCATCAAATAAATGTTTACACAGAGTAGGTGTTTACAAAACAGAATTCAAAATATAATAGAACAGAATCTGGGAGAACATCAAGGACTGGGCAGATCTTGTGCTGAACAAATTCTACATTTAAAATCTATTATACTCTGTAGAACCAGAAATGCACATCATATGTTGCTGTCTTCATTGATTTCAAGAAGCTTTATGACTCCACAACCTGAGAAAGTCTCTTTAGAACTTGGAAGAATTTTGTGTGGATGAAAAAAGTTTAGCACTGATTAAAGAACACTAACAGATACTCCATGATCAAATTATTAGGAGAACTCTTAGAGCCTTAAAAGATGCAGCTGGTGTTAGACAAGAAGACAGACATTGCTCTTTAAGTATGTTTTTATAAAAGTTGTAAGATATTGGGAAAAAAGTGAAAGAAGAAAATATATGGGATTCAATAAATCTTTGTAAAACAAAGAATAAATTAGTAGTTAACCAGTTACAATTTGCAGATAATTTAATTGTTTCAGCATAAAATCTAAAAGAGGCAAAAATTAAAGTATAGTTATTCGAAAAATGTTCTTCAAAAATAGGCTTACAAGTGTCTTTTAAAAAACAGAATATTGCAAACTTAAAAGAACAGATTGATTTAAAAAACAGTAGAATAAATATAATTAAAACATTTTGACACCTAGGGAAATTATAACACTAACGGTAACAGAAAATGAAGTGAAAAGAAAACTATAAAGGATGGAAATCACATACCATCTAACAACAAAAAATCCAAATGGAGGAATACAAAATTGTAACATTACAAAATAGTAATGTGTATATGACTAATGAAGATGTTAAAAATTGATTTAACATCTTTAATAGTAAACAGGTGTTAATTTCGTTCAACTATGGATTATACTTCCTTTTATTAGCATATATAATGGGCTTGCTATTTCATTTTACACAATGAATGTAGACAATTTCAAAAATACACATACATGAATACTTAGTAAATATATTTTAGTTAATATACGCATGAGAAAATACATACACTTTAAATAAAACATCACCAGACAGCATGTTCATACTAATATTAAGTCTTAACATGGAATTATCTTGTCGATGCCTAGTATCATATCCTTCTAATAGACATCTACGTGTAGTCTGCCCTGAGCCAGCAAATTCTGCCAAATTCAAATCACAAAAGCCCAGCTTTTGAAATGATCTGCCACCCTTCAGCTCCTGTAACAGAATAAGACAACCGTAATTACTTTATCTTACAATTTATAGCAAGGAGGATGGAGCAGACAGAGTCAATGTATACGCGACACATTAATAATTGTAATACCATAGTTTATTATTTCTTTTTTTTTTTATTACCATTAATAGTACCATTATGATTTATAACATTGTTATTTGTAGTAGTAGTAGTATTGATCTTAATGTACATCTACTAAGTCTTTAAAAGTTCACAGTTGTTTAACAAAGTAACTAATAATTTATTGAAGTACATTAATTAATTTCATTGCAAAATTTCACGCTAATAATACAAGCCTATTCAAAATGAATAGCCCAATGTTTAGCAGACTGAATGTTATTTACTTACAAAGTCAAATAAATATCAATCAGAATGATCACAGTTGCACACCACTATGTAAAAATTATCCCAATTAGCGCTTTCAAGCTTCACAGCCCATCGTCAGATTGGAATAGACACAAAATAAGTGGAAACAACCCCTTCACCCCTCTCCACCACCATGCTCACACACAACAAGCTATAATATAAATGACCCTTCCCCACCCCCTAAACCCTGTCCCACCATCTGTAGAGTTACATATTTTTTCTAGCAAATTCCTTGTGTTTCAGTGTTTTGTGTGTGTGTGTGTGTGTGTGTGTGTGTGCATCCTTTTAAACTACCCACTTCCTCTCCACACACGTGGGTCAGTCAACACCCTTATTTTAAAACATCCAAATAGTACTATGCAAAATAATTCTTAATATTATCTATCTGTCCTCTATCATTTACTTCTTAATCATGTTATAAAATATTTCTTCATTATCAAATTTAATTTTAATATTAATTAAATTGTCTAACCCTTTTTCTCTCTCTTTCAATATTTCTAACTCCTCTCTAAGCTTCCTTTCAACTGTGTTATTCACTACTTTTACAATTTCGTATTCTTCCAAAGGATTAACAAACTTATGGTTGTCTTCTATGAAATGTCTTGCATATAACGAATTGGTTGTTCTATTACCTTCTCCACGTTTGTGGTCAGACAACCTGCATACGAATTTCCGTCCTGTCTCTCCTAGGTACACCTTGTTGCAGTCTTTACATTTTAATTTATAAATTCCGCTTTTCTGTAATACTGGAATTTTTTCTATATTCTTATTCCTTATCTTATCAAATACCGTTACACATTTTTTAATAGCTATATCTACTCCATATTTATTAAAACATTTTATAATTTTTCTAGTATGTGAACCTATGTATGTCAATGACCCTGCATAATTCTTTTGTTCCGGTTCTATTTTATCTTTTTGTATGTTAACCCTTTTCATAACTTTATCCACTATGTTGGTGTTATAATTATTATTCCTTACAATTCCCTTTATCGTTCTTAACTCCCTATCTTTTGACTCGGTCTCTTTTAAACACTTCTGAGCTCTGTAACAAAATGAATTGATTGCCGCCATTTTATATCTATATGGGTGGTAAGACTCTCTTGGTATAATTATATCAGAATACGACTCTTTCCTAAATATCCCAAACTGTAGTTTCTCATTATCTTTAATTTCTATGTTTAAATCTAAGTAATTTATTTTCTTACCTCCTATCTCTTCTTTAAATTGTAAGTTTTTATCCTTACTATTTACCTCATTTATAAACTCATGCACTTCTTCTATGCTTCCTTCCCAAATTACTAATACATCATCAACGTATCTAGACCATAATTTTATATTGTTTTTATACTTAGTGGAAGTTATTAATTGCTTTTCAAAATCATTCATGTATATTTCAGCAAGAATAGGGGATAATGAAGACCCCATAGGTAAACCTTTTTTCTGTATATAAAACTTGTTATTAAACCTAAAATAGTTCTGATTTACACATTCTTTAATTACTTTCATCAACTGCTTTTTATACCTGTATTCTCCCATATTATTATCGTTTATTAACTTAATAACTTTATTTACTGTGATATTGGTAAACATGTCCTTAACATCCAGTGATATCAATTTTGTATTTACATTAATCCTAACATTTTCTAATTTTTCTATCAATTTTACATTATTCTCTATGTTGTATTTTGTCCCAAATTCATATTTCTCTTTCAGTACTCTGCTAACTTCCTTTGATAATTTATAAATAGGTGCATTAATAAAAGACACAATCGGTCTAATTGGTTTTCCTTCTTTATGTATCTTAACCTGACTTTTAAAAGTTGGTGCTGTTGGATTACTTTCCAATAAATACTTTTTCTTATTTTCTTCTATAAATGTTATCTGTTTCATCATTTGTTTTATCCTTGACTGGTACTTACTTGTATAATCATACTTTATTTCCTCGTATGGTCCTTCCCTTATAAATTCTTCCGTTTTCTTTATGTATTCGTCCTTTCTCAGTAGTACCATTGTATTTCCTTTGTCCGCCTTCGTTACTATAATATCATTCTTCTTTATTTTATTCTTTAGTTTAGTTACAGTTGATTTGATTTTTTGTTCATTTTTTGAATTATACAAACTTCTCTTAAATATTTTATCTACTACATTCCCTACTTCCCACCTTATTCTTTTTTTATCATTTTCATTTCCTAGTTTTTGTATTATGCTTTCGCATTCAATAATCGTTTTTTCTTGATTTAATTCTGGTGGCGGTGCGTATTTTAACCCTTTTGCTAACATTTCTTTTTCTTCTGTATTGAAATTTACCTCTGTAAGGTTTATTACTCTTTTTTCATAGTTATTCTTAGAGAGGTGTTCCTTTTTTACTTCGTTCTTTTTTATTAACTTATTTAACTTATCTACCATTTTTTTATTTTTCTTTTCCAATTTCTTTTCTACGTACCCCAAACCAAAATTATATAATATTTCTTCTAACTCTACATACGAGTATATTCTTAACAATTCTATGTGTCTGTCATATAATTCCCTATTATATCTATTGATTAAGCCGTAGAGTGACCTTATTTCCAGTTTTATCCACAACTTCTCGCTTTGTTCTTTTACTTTTTTGGCTACACTGTTCTTATTTTTAATTTTAACTTGAGCGTACTTTGGGATGACATTATTATCCAGACATTGTTTATTAAACCATATTTTACTTAAAACCCTCTTCAATTTAACTTTTAACTTAAGATATTTAAATACTTTACTTACCTTATTGTTGTCGTTTATTACCTCATTGTTGTTGTCCATTACCTGTAGTCGATTGCACATCTTAACAGACGTTTAATGAAGAAATTTGTGTTAGTGGTTTAAATCACAATCAGAATGATCACAGTTGCACACCACTATGTAAAAATTATCCCAATTAGCGCTTTCAAGCTTCACAGCCCATCGTCAGATTGGAATAGACACAAATAAGTGGAAACAACCCCTTCACCCCTCTCCACCACCATGCTCACACACAACAAGCTATAATATAAATGACCCTTCCCCACCCCCCTAAACCCTGTCCCACCATCTGTAGAGTTACATATTTTTTCTAGCAAATTCCTTGTGTTTCAGTGTTGTGTGTGTGTGTGTGTGTGTGTGTGTGTGTGTGCATCCTTTTAAACTACCCACTTCCTCTCCACACACGTGGGTCAGTCAACACCCTTATTTTAAAACATCCAAATAGTACTATGCAAAATAATTCTTAATATTATCTATCTGTCCTCTATCATTTACTTCTTAATCATGTTATAAAATATTTCTTCATTATCAAATTTAATTTTAATATTAATTAAATTGTCTAACCCTTTTTCTCTCTCTTTCAATATTTCTAACTCCTCTCTAAGCTTCCTTTCAACTGTGTTATTCACTACTTTTACAATTTCGTATTCTTCCAAAGGATTAACAAACTTATGGTTGTCTTCTATGAAATGTCTTGCATATAACGAATTGGTTGTTCTATTACCTTCTCCACGTTTGTGGTCAGACAACCTGCATACGAATTTCCGTCCTGTCTCTCCTAGGTACACCTTGTTGCAGTCTTTACATTTTAATTTATAAATTCCGCTTTTCTGTAATACTGGAATTTTTTCTATATTCTTATTCCTTATCTTATCAAATACCGTTTCACATTTTTTAATAGCTATATCTACTCCATATTTATTAAAACATTTTATAATTTTTCTAGTATGTGAACCTATGTATGTCAATGACCCTGCATAATTCTTTTGTTCCGGTTCTATTTTATCTTTTTGTATGTTAACCCTTTTCATAACTTTATCCACTATGTTGGTGTTATAATTATTATTCCTTACAATTCCCTTTATCGTTCTTAACTCCCTATCTTTTGACTCGGTCTCTTTTAAACACTTCTGAGCTCTGTAACAAAATGAATTGATTGCCGCCATTTTATATCTATATGGGTGGTAAGACTCTCTTGGTATAATTATATCAGAATACAACTCTTTCCTAAATATCCCAAACTGTAGTTTCTCATTATCTTTAATTTCTATGTTTAAATCTAAGTAATTTATTTTCTTACCTCCTATCTCTTCTTTAAATTGTAAGTTTTTATCCTTACTATTTACCTCATTTATAAACTCATGCACTTCTTCTATGCTTCCTTCCCAAATTACTAATACATCATCAACGTATCTAGACCATAATTTTATATTGTTTTTATACTTAGTGGAAGTTATTAATTGCTTTTCAAAATCATTCATGTATATTTCAGCAAGAATAGGGGATAATGAAGACCCCATAGGTAAACCTTTTTTCTGTATATAAAACTTGTTATTAAACCTAAAATAGTTCTGATTTACACATTCTTTAATTACTTTCATCAACTGCTTTTTATACCTGTATTCTCCCATATTATTATCGTTTATTAACTTAATAACTTTATTTACTGTGATATTGGTAAACATGTCCTTAACATCCAGTGATATCAATTTTGTATTTACATTAATCCTAACATTTTCTAATTTTTCTATCAATTTTACATTATTCTCTATGTTGTATTTTGTCCCAAATTCATATTTCTCTTTCAGTACTCTGCTAACTTCCTTTGATAATTTATAAATAGGTGCATTAATAAAAGACACAATCGGTCTAATTGGTTTTCCTTCTTTATGTATCTTAACCTGACTTTTAAAAGTTGGTGCTGTTGGATTACTTTCCAATAAATACTTTTTCTTATTTTCTTCTATAAATGTTATCTGTTTCATCATTTGTTTTATCCTTGACTGGTACTTACTTGTATAATCATACTTTATTTCCTCGTATGGTCCTTCCCTTATAAATTCTTCCGTTTTCTTTATGTATTCGTCCTTTCTCAGTAGTACCATTGTATTTCCTTTGTCCGCCTTCGTTACTATAATATCATTCTTCTTTATTTTATTCTTTAGTTTAGTTACAGTTGATTTGATTTTTTGTTCATTTTTTGAATTATACAAACTTCTCTTAAATATTTTATCTACTACATTCCCTACTTCCCACCTTATTCTTTTTTTATCATTTTCATTTCCTAGTTTTTGTATTATGCTTTCGCATTCAATAATCGTTTTTTCTTGATTTAATTCTGGTGGCGGTGCGTATTTTAACCCTTTTGCTAACATTTTTTTTTCTTCTGTATTGAAATTTACCTCTGTAAGGTTTATTACTCTTTTTTCATAGTTATTCTTAGAGAGGTGTTCCTTTTTTACTTCGTTCTTTTTTATTAACTTATTTAACTTATCTACCATTTTTTTATTTTTATTTTCCAATTTCTTTTCTACGTACCCCAAACCAAAATTATATAATATTTCTTCTAACTCTACATACGAGTATATTCTTAACAATTCTATGTGTCTGTCATATAATTCCCTATTATATCTATTGATTAAGCCGTAGAGTGACCTTATTTCCAGTTTTATCCACAACTTCTCGCTTTGTTCTTTTACTTTTTTGGCTACACTGTTCTTATTTTTAATTTTAACTTGAGCGTACTTTGGGATGACATTATTATCCAGACATTGTTTATTAAACCATATTTTACTTAAAACCCTCTTCAATTTAACTTTTAACTTAAGATATTTAAATACTTTACTTACCTTATTGTTGTCGTTTATTACCTCATTGTTGTTGTCCATTACCTGTAGTCGATTGCACATCTTAACAGACGTTTAATGAAGAAATTTGTGTTAGTGGTTTAAATCACAATCAGAATGATCACAGTTGCACACCACTATGTAAAAATTATCCCAATTAGCGCTTTCAAGCTTCACAGCCCATCGTCAGATTGGAATAGACACAAAATAAGTGGAAACAACCCCTTCACCCCTCTCCACCACCATGCTCACACACAACAAGCTATAATATAAATGACCCTTCCCCACCCCCTAAACCCTGTCCCACCATCTGTAGAGTTACATATTTTTTCTAGCAAATTCCTAATTTTTTCTAGGAAATGAAAATGATAAAAAAAGAATAAGGTGGGAAGTAGGGAATGTAGTAGATAAAATATTTAAGAGAAGTTTGTATAATTCAAAAAATGAACAAAAAATCAAATCAACTGTAACTAAACTAAAGAATAAAATAAAGAAGAATGATATTATAGTAACGAAGGCGGACAAAGGAAATACAATGGTACTACTGAGAAAGGACGAATACATAAAGAAAACGGAAGAATTTATAAGGGAAGGACCATACGAGGAAATAAAGTATGATTATACAAGTAAGTACCAGTCAAGGATAAAACAAATGATGAAACAGATAACATTTATAGAAGAAAATAAGAAAAAGTATTTATTGGAAAGTAATCCAACAGCACCAACTTTTAAAAGTCAGGTTAAGATACATAAAGAAGGAAAACCAATTAGACCGATTGTGTCTTTTATTAATGCACCTATTTATAAATTATCAAAGGAAGTTAGCAGAGTACTGAAAGAGAAATATGAATTTGGGACAAAATACAACATAGAGAATAATGTAAAATTGATAGAAAAATTAGAAAATGTTAGGATTAATGTAAATACAAAATTGATATCACTGGATGTTAAGGACATGTTTACCAATATCACAGTAAATAAAGTTATTAAGTTAATAAACGATAATAATATGGGAGAATACAGGTATAAAAAGCAGTTGATGAAAGTAATTAAAGAATGTGTAAATCAGAACTATTTTAGGTTTAATAACAAGTTTTATATACAGAAAAAAGGTTTACCTATGGGGTCTTCATTATCCCCTATTCTTGCTGAAATATACATGAATGATTTTGAAAAGCAATTAATAACTTCCACTAAGTATAAAAACAATATAAAATTATGGTCTAGATACGTTGATGATGTATTAGTAATTTGGGAAGGAAGCATAGAAGAAGTGCATGAGTTTATAAATGAGGTAAATAGTAAGGATAAAAACTTACAATTTAAAGAAGAGATAGGAGGTAAGAAAATAAATTACTTAGATTTAAACATAGAAATTAAAGATAATGAGAAACTACAGTTTGGGATATTTAGGAAAGAGTCGTATTCTGATATAATTATACCAAGAGAGTCTTACCACCCATATAGATATAAAATGGCGGCAATCAATTCATTTTGTTACAGAGCTCAGAAGTGTTTAAAAGAGACCGAGTCAAAAGATAGGGAGTTAAGAACGATAAAGGGAATTGTAAGGAATAATAATTATAACACCAACATAGTGGATAAAGTTATGAAAAGGGTTAACATACAAAAAGATAAAATAGAACCGGAACAAAAGAATTATGCAGGGTCATTGACATACATAGGTTCACATACTAGAAAAATTATAAAATGTTTTAATAAATATGGAGTAGATATAGCTATTAAAAAATGTGAAACGGTATTTGATAAGATAAGGAATAAGAATATAGAAAAAATTCCAGTATTACAGAAAAGCGGAATTTATAAATTAAAATGTAAAGACTGCAACAAGGTGTACCTAGGAGAGACAGGACGGAAATTCGTATGCAGGTTGTCTGACCACAAACGTGGAGAAGGTAATAGAACAATCAATTCGTTATATGCAAGACATTTCATAGAAGACAACCATAAGTTTGTTAATCCTTTGGAAGAATACGAAATTGTAAAAGTAGTGAATAACACAGTTGAAAGGAAGCTTAGAGAGGAGTTAGAAATATTGAAAGAGAGAGAAAAAGGGTTAGACAATTTAATTAATATTAAAATTAAATTTGATAATGAAGAAATATTTTATAACATGATTAAGAAGTAAATGATAGAGGACAGATAGATAATATTAAGAATTATTTTGCATAGTACTATTTGGATGTTTTAAAATAAGGGTGTTGACTGACCCACGTGTGTGGAGAGGAAGTGGGTAGTTTAAAAGGATGCACACACACACACACACACACACACACAACACTGAAACACAAGGAATTTGCTAGAAAAAATATGTAACTCTACAGATGGTGGGACAGGGTTTAGGGGGGTGGGGAAGGGTCATTTATATTATAGCTTGTTGTGTGTGAGCATGGTGGTGGAGAGGGGTGAAGGGGTTGTTTCCACTTATTTTGTGTCTATTCCAATCTGACGATGGGCTGTGAAGCTTGAAAGCGCTAATTGGGATAATTTTTACATAGTGGTGTGCAACTGTGATCATTCTGATTGTGATTTAAACCACTAACACAAATTTCTTCATTAAACGTCTGTTAAGATGTGCAATCGACTACAGGTAATGGACAACAACAATGAGGTAATAAACGACAACAATAAGGTAAGTAAAGTATTTAAATATCTTAAGTTAAAAGTTAAATTGAAGAGGGTTTTAAGTAAAATATGGTTTAATAAACAATGTCTGGATAATAATGTCATCCCAAAGTACGCTCAAGTTAAAATTAAAAATAAGAACAGTGTAGCCAAAAAAGTAAAAGAACAAAGCGAGAAGTTGTGGATAAAACTGGAAATAAGGTCACTCTACGGCTTAATCAATAGATATAATAGGGAATTATATGACAGACACATAGAATTGTTAAGAATATACTCGTATGTAGAGTTAGAAGAAATATTATATAATTTTGGTTTGGGGTACGTAGAAAAGAAATTGGAAAAGAAAAATAAAAAAATGGTAGATAAGTTAAATAAGTTAATAAAAAAGAACGAAGTAAAAAAGGAACACCTCTCTAAGAATAACTATGAAAAAAGAGTAATAAACCTTACAGAGGTAAATTTCAATACAGAAGAAAAAAAAATGTTAGCAAAAGGGTTAAAATACGCACCGCCACCAGAATTAAATCAAGAAAAAACGATTATTGAATGCGAAAGCATAATACAAAAACTAGGAAATGAAAATGATAAAAAAAGAATAAGGTGGGAAGTAGGGAATGTAGTAGATAAAATATTTAAGAGAAGTTTGTATAATTCAAAAAATGAACAAAAAATCAAATCAACTGTAACTAAACTAAAGAATAAAATAAAGAAGAATGATATTATAGTAACGAAGGCGGACAAAGGAAATACAATGGTACTACTGAGAAAGGACGAATACATAAAGAAAACGGAAGAATTTATAAGGGAAGGACCATACGAGGAAATAAAGTATGATTATACAAGTAAGTACCAGTCAAGGATAAAACAAATGATGAAACAGATAACATTTATAGAAGAAAATAAGAAAAAGTATTTATTGGAAAGTAATCCAACAGCACCAACTTTTAAAAGTCAGGTTAAGATACATAAAGAAGGAAAACCAATTAGACCGATTGTGTCTTTTATTAATGCACCTATTTATAAATTATCAAAGGAAGTTAGCAGAGTACTGAAAGAGAAATATGAATTTGGGACAAAATACAACATAGAGAATAATGTAAAATTGATAGAAAAATTAGAAAATGTTAGGATTAATGTAAATACAAAATTGATATCACTGGATGTTAAGGACATGTTTACCAATATCACAGTAAATAAAGTTATTAAGTTAATAAACGATAATAATATGGGAGAATACAGGTATAAAAAGCAGTTGATGAAAGTAATTAAAGAATGTGTAAATCAGAACTATTTTAGGTTTAATAACAAGTTTTATATACAGAAAAAAGGTTTACCTATGGGGTCTTCATTATCCCCTATTCTTGCTGAAATATACATGAATGATTTTGAAAAGCAATTAATAACTTCCACTAAGTATAAAAACAATATAAAATTATGGTCTAGATACGTTGATGATGTATTAGTAATTTGGGAAGGAAGCATAGAAGAAGTGCATGAGTTTATAAATGAGGTAAATAGTAAGGATAAAAACTTACAATTTAAAGAAGAGATAGGAGGTAAGAAAATAAATTACTTAGATTTAAACATAGAAATTAAAGATAATGAGAAACTACAGTTTGGGATATTTAGGAAAGAGTCGTATTCTGATATAATTATACCAAGAGAGTCTTACCACCCATATAGATATAAAATGGCGGCAATCAATTCATTTTGTTACAGAGCTCAGAAGTGTTTAAAAGAGACCGAGTCAAAAGATAGGGAGTTAAGAACGATAAAGGGAATTGTAAGGAATAATAATTATAACACCAACATAGTGGATAAAGTTATGAAAAGGGTTAACATACAAAAAGATAAAATAGAACCGGAACAAAAGAATTATGCAGGGTCATTGACATACATAGGTTCACATACTAGAAAAATTATAAAATGTTTTAATAAATATGGAGTAGATATAGCTATTAAAAAATGTGAAACGGTATTTGATAAGATAAGGAATAAGAATATAGAAAAAATTCCAGTATTACAGAAAAGCGGAATTTATAAATTAAAATGTAAAGACTGCAACAAGGTGTACCTAGGAGAGACAGGACGGAAATTCGTATGCAGGTTGTCTGACCACAAACGTGGAGAAGGTAATAGAACAACCAATTCGTTATATGCAAGACATTTCATAGAAGACAACCATAAGTTTGTTAATCCTTTGGAAGAATACGAAATTGTAAAAGTAGTGAATAACACAGTTGAAAGGAAGCTTAGAGAGGAGTTAGAAATATTGAAAGAGAGAGAAAAAGGGTTAGACAATTTAATTAATATTAAAATTAAATTTGATAATGAAGAAATATTTTATAACATGATTAAGAAGTAAATGATAGAGGACAGATAGATAATATTAAGAATTATTTTGCATAGTACTATTTGGATGTTTTAAAATAAGGGTGTTGACTGACCCACGTGTGTGGAGAGGAAGTGGGTAGTTTAAAAGGATGCACACACACACACACACACACACACACACAAAACACTGAAACACAAGGAATTTGCTAGAAAAAATATGTAACTCTACAGATGGTGGGACAGGGTTTAGGGGGTGGGGAAGGGTCATTTATATTATAGCTTGTTGTGTGTGAGCATGGTGGTGGAGAGGGGTGAAGGGGTTGTTTCCACTTATTTTGTGTCTATTCCAATCTGACGATGGGCTGTGAAGCTTGAAAGCGCTAATTGGGATAATTTTTACATAGTGGTGTGCAACTGTGATCATTCTGATTGTGATTTAAACCACTAACACAAATTTCTTCATTAAACGTCAAATAAATATGTTATCCAGATATGTTTTACTTCATCTGGATCATGTCTGACCATTGCAGCAATCAAGACACCTAAAAACTAATACACTTGACAATCAGCATCCAAAAGGATGACGATCAGCATCAAAGTCATTCTTATCAATGTTAATTAATTTTTTATTTCACTCAGTGAAGTGATTATAAGAGATAGCCAATTGCTTGTGTTATATACTTTGGAAATGGCTGAGCAAGCACATTTCTCTTATGGGTGCAAGTATATACGTATTGAAAAAGACAGAATACCTTCAGTTACGACAGTTTGAGTCTAAGTCTTACTGAAGTTGCTGCTATGAAGTACAAAAATCTTTACTGCCTTATCTCTGTAACCTACAGACAGAGTTTGAAGCGGTGTGTAATGGTTTACTATTTTCTATGTTCAAATTCTCCTTTCCAAAACAATTTTGCTACATATGTTTCTTGTTACAGAGCTGAATCCACAATAGGATGTTCTACCCCCTTCTTGAATAAGTATGGGGAATAGGCCATACCACAAATAACTGTTTCCAACTATATACGAGGGTCATTCAAATATAAACCAGATTTTTACGTGTGGACTCAGGAAGAGGAGTGAGTGAGGTGGGGTGCTTGGGGTAGTTAGGTGGGAATGTGTGGAGGTAAGAGAATGCCCAGCCACGCCTGCAGAACACATTCCCGCATCAGTAGCACAATTTCTGAACACAAGGTACCTTCATCTGTTGCACAACGGGTAATTATCCAATTTCTCGCCAATGAAGGCCAAATCAGCTGAGATTTTGACCAGACTCCAGGCACAGTTTGGAGACACTACTCTGTCAAGAACACAAATGTTTGATTGGGGCAAAAAGTTTTGAAGCAGTCATGATGCAGTGGACAATGCAAATCACAAGCGTCGTCCGCGGTCCAGCTTCAATGCTGACAACGTTCGGGCTGTCTGTGACCTTCTGGAAGGTGACTGCCGCATAACTGTTGCCGAAATTGCATCAGAGGTGGGCATAAGTGTTGGGAGTGTGCACACAATTCTTTCAGACGAGCTTGGATTCAGCAAAGTCTCGGCGAGGTGGGTCCCACATCTTCTCACTGAGCCGCACAGAAATGTCCGAAAAGACATCTGTCAGCGGCTTCTGAATCGCCTTGAGGAAGAAGGAGAGGCATTTTTGAACCGAATTGTGACCTGCGACGAAACGTGGGTCCATCACTACACCCTGAAGAACAAGAGGACGAGTTTGGAGTGGCAGAAAAGTGGAGAGGGGGCACCAGTCAAGGCCATAACTTGTCTGTCATCTGGCAACTGTGTTTTGGGACTCAAGAGGTATGTTGCTTATTGATTTCCTTCTCGATCAAAAGACGGTGAATGCAGCATACTACTGCCAGCTGCTGGATGACGTCAGGGCTGCTTATCGCAACAAACAACGCCAGGAACTAATTCGCCATGTTCTTCTTCTCCATGACAATGCACAGCCGTTTACTGTAGCTCAAACTCGCAATAAACTCATTGAAATTCACTGGGCACCTCTTGAACATCCTCCTTACAGTCCAGACTTATCTCCATGTGACTACCACATGTTTGGTGTCCTGAAGGAAGTGTTAAGAGGGGTAAAATTCAACAACGATACAGAGGTCGAGCTGTATGTGTGCAAAGCGCCCGTCTTATTTTTTTTGATGATGGGATCAAGAAGCTACCTATCCGGTGAAGAAAATCTATTTCTGTTAAAGGAAACTATATAGAAAAATAAGATATTTTTTTTTGTAATTTTATCTATCACCAATAAATCTGTGTAAAAACAATCCGGTTTATAAAATATTCCCCAGGCTTTCACGGCCGGTGTCAGATGAATTGTTCATGATATCCGGGCTGTTTGGCCATGGTCCATGGCTTTTACAAAACCAAACGTTTCGGCAGCTCCACTGGCTGCCATCATAAGTGGTATACAAAATCCTGCACGCCGGGTGTTTACGTACAGGCCCACAGTACTGTGGTATAGGCTAAAGCTGTCCTGCCATGCTACCTGTACTTATAAATTCAGCAAAGTCCCACGTACAGGTAAAAATGACACCATCAGCCAATCACAATAAAGATGAGCCAATCATACACCATCTTTATTGTGACTGGCTAATGGTGTCATTTTTACCTGTAGGTGGAACTTTGCTGAATTTATAAGTACAGGTAGCATGGCAGGACACCTTTAGCCTATACCACAGTACTGTGGGCCTGTACGTAAACACCCAGAGTGCAGGATTTTTTATACCACTGATGATGGCAGCCAGTGGAGCTGCAGAAACGTTTGGTTTTGTAATAAGCCATGGACCACGGCCAAACAGCCCGGATATCATGAACAATTAATCCGGTTTATGTTTGAATGACCCTTGTATTTCCAGCTAGTGCATTATATAGCATTAATTTTCTCACAATACAGAATCTATAACAGTTGATCTTGTTCAATTACTACACTATACACAATGTTATTTGGCTGTATTGCACAAAAATTATAATATGTCTATGGAAGTGTAAAATAATATCATAGGTATCTTGGCAGCATCATAGGCCCTGCCAGTACATGGTTAAGACAGTGTGAGTGCTGATGCACTGAACACCACACAACATTTTTCTTTTAAAACCAAAATCAGAAAAGGAAACGAGTCACTATTAATACTTAAAATATTAAGTAACAATCAAAAATTAATAAACTAAAACTGCATAGAACCTTATAAGACTGGTTGTAGTTTGTAGTAGTGAAATGGGATGGTAAGTAGTAGTAAGTAGTGAGTATTAAGTAAAAACATCTGGATGGTCAAAAGGAATTCCAATTCATGGCAAAACTAGAATTATCTTAAGTTAAATGCCTTAACATATAAAGAAGGTAGTTAGATTCATACCCCCCCCCCCCCCACCCACAAAGGCTAGTGCGAGGAACATCAAAATTATAATCAAATGGAAATCTTTTGAAACCAAAAAAAGAGCAAGTTCACGATAGGGTTGAGAGGTAATTGTGGATGAGGCCTTGTGACAAATGAGAATTCACTACTGGAGAAAAGTTTTAGTGCAGGAGGAGGAGGAGGAGGAGGATAAGTAGGAAAAGGCAGAGGAGGGTGTTTTTAGGCAACCCATGACTAGGTACTTACATAATGCTTTTATAAAAAAGCCAGATCAGCTGATTCAAATTGGGATCAGCTCTTTTAAGTGTCCATAAAAGAGATAAAATCTTTGAAGGTATTTTTCTCAATTAATGACTTCGCAGAACAAATGCCAAAAGTCTGTGTTAACTTTCCAATGGGGAATTGAGATTTAATATCTCAATTTAATATCTATCTTTCTTCTTCTATGTCTTGATTAAATGTAGTGGCAACCTGGGTCATTACAAAACCAAGCAATGACCAAGCAAATGAAGCGAAGGTTAAACATTAGTATGTTTACTTTTTAGAACAAAACAGATTGGAAAAATCTTTGTCAATTAATGAAATAAGCATATAAAACAACCACACACTAAGACAAAGTGATTGTTCTGCTGAAGTTAGTGATACCCGCAACTTTATCTACTCATAACATGAGTTGTTTGCAATTCAAGAATATCTAGAAAAATATTCCACATGTTGCTTCAACAATGTGGTGTACATTTTTCATTTAGTTAACACGGCTGAAAATTATCAGGAACCCATCAATAAATGTTTTTGAACATTTAAAAAACTCTCATAATGGAGACAATGTTAAATGAAAGGTACATGACCAATCTGCAGTTTACAACTATATTAAAATTGTTAAGTAAACTTTAAGGTATCTGGGCTGTACGACAGTGGTAAAAATTCTTGTTTCAAATATTTTTACTGTAGCAAGTATCTTCAGTGTTGACGCTTACCATATCTCTATGTCTACATCTGGTCAAACAACGAGGAAGAGTGTCATCCTGCAGTGAAAATTTCAAAGCAAGAAGACTTGGATCCAGTGGCGGCTCGTCCATAAGGGCTGCAGGGCTGCAGCCCTCCCTACAATTTTCAAGGAAAACTAATTACCGTATTTAAATAACTTTTTAATTAGGAAATTATGTGTTCTTCAAAGATTCGCCAGTATAAGGAATACATTTTTATATTCGCGTTCAGCCACAACTGATAGTCGTGATGCCTGTATGTGACACGCGGGCTGTGCCCTACTTAGGCAAGTGCGCGTTGCGTCTGCGCTTGAGGCACGTGGTGGGAGAACGCTTCATTAACAGCCAAACTTGGGCTGCATTCAGTCCAGCCCGAGCCTGTCGAACGTGTGCGTGTAAATATTTTGCTGACGGCGTGTTCCGTGTTTGTAGACTTTGCTAATTTCTACCGTTGTAGTTTTAAAACAAATGTGAATAAAAATAGTGTTTTATATTTGCAAAACATCAGTTTTTCATCGTTATCGTTAGCAGAGAAGAATGAAATTAATAATTTAGGTCGCGAGACTCCTGATTTATTAATTTCTCAGTCATCGTCAAGCAGAAATCAGACTTATTGTAGGAAATTTAATGTATCCATTTATTCCAAACATAAGTAGTTGTGTGGCTGTCCTGAAAAGAATGCACTATTTTACTTTCCTTGTTTATTATTTGGTATTATTTGGAGGTGATGCAACTTGGACAAAGGTTGGAGTGAATGATTTAAAACATTTAGGCGAGAAAGTAAAAAAAACACGAAGATTCTGCAAAACATATGAATAATGTAACTGATTTAGCTATGCTGGGAAAAGAAAACATTGCACATCAGTTAAGTGACGCTTACAAACAACAAACAAACAAACACAATAAAAAAGTGAGACAAAATCGAGAAATTCTCTCGAAAATTATTGATTGCGTCAAGTTTTGCGGAAAATTTGAGCTTCCATTACGTGGTCACGATGAAAATTCCAGTCATCGAATCCTGGTGTATTTCGAGGATTATTAGAATTTGCTGGAAAGTTAGATGAGTCTCTTAAAAGTCATTTTATGAAGTCAACCGTGTTTAAGGGAACGTCTAAGACAATTCAGAACGAACTTTTAGACCGTATCCTTGAGGTGTGTCGTGATGAAATACGTGCTGAAATTAAATAATCTAAATTTTTATCAGTAATGTTGGATGATACATCAAATGTGTCAGGTCTTACACAGCAAGTTATTGTTTTTCATTATGAACTGAGCGGAATTGTGCATGAAAGATTCTGGGGATTTTTAACCCAAAATGCTGAAGTGTTAGCAGAGTGCATTTTAGAACGGGTAAATATATTCCTGAATGGCGACAGTGACAAACTTATAGCTCAGACTTACGACGGATCCCCCGTTTGTAGCGAGAAGGGAGGTGTGCATAAAATAATTCAACAGTCACACAAATATGAACATTTTGTGCACTGTTATGCGCATCAATTATATTTAATTATAGAAAAGGCAGCATAACAAAACTCACAAGCTCGTATTTTTTTCAGTAGTCTAGCCGCTATACCTGCATTTTTTTCGAAGTCACCCTCATGATTATCTATTTTAGACAGTATTTGTAAACGAATACCTCGAGTATCAAACAGAAGATGGAATTTTAAAAGCCGGTTAGTGAACACCGTTTTTTAAAACAAGGAAAGTCTAATAGTATGCTTTGAGAAATTTCAAACTGACCAAAATCATTCCACTGTGCAAGCGGCTGCAGGTATTCTCCGTATGCTGAACGACCAGGACTTCAACTTTTGGCTAGAATTTTCTCATCACATTATGTCTCATGTGGATATTTTATATAACCAGCTGCAGCAGCATAATGCAAACTCCAGTAGTGTCTATAATGCAGTAAATAAATTTCTTGACGCAATCATGAATGAAAGGCATAGACTTCCTTCTTTTAATGACAAACAAGGAGACACTCCACTCATGAAGAAAAGGAAAACGTTATCGCATAAACTTGTTTCTGCAAAGGAGGTGTGTGATATTATTTTTTATCAGATAAAAGAGAGATTTTCTTTTAATAAACACCTGTCAGCAGCAAAACTGTTAAATGTCTCCCTCTCCAAAGACAATATAAGTTCTTCGCCCGAATTTGCTGAAACTATTGAAGCTTTCCTTTTCTTGTGTAAAGAACGTTTGGAAACTGAACTATCTGTTTTGTACGAGAGGTAAGAATTCAGCAGTAATTCAGAGTTTATGAAAACTTACAAAATCATGTTGGATACAGGAATTGCCGAGTCCTCCACAGAAGTGTTCACTCTCCTCCAAATAATTCTAACTACTCCCATGACTATTGCTGAGCCCGAGAGTGCTTCTCCACGTTGAAAAGAGTTAAGAGTTTCCTAAAAAGTACAATGACACAAGAGCGTCTTGATGCTTTAGCAATGTTAAGCATAGAAAAAGAAATGATAGAAAATATTATTAATTTTAATGACAAAGTTATCAATAAGTTTTCCAGTTGCAAAGAAAGGAGAATGGACTTCATGTTTAAATAAAATAGTGAAAGAAACAATGATTTATTTCTGACTTTATTTAAGAACATAACTCACTATTATATTTTAATTTGAAAATTTTAATGTCTATAAGGTTAATGTGTAAATTAAAAATTATAATTTGTTAATTTTAACGTGTAGGCCTTTAGTGTTTGGAACTTAAATCATAATTAATCATAATCATAAATATGAGACAGTTTATCACTTAATCAAAGATACTGGAGGCTATTTTTTGCTTTTATTAACAACTTAATGTATAATTGAATAGACTGATTTTCATTACTAGACAATTTAGCTTTTTCTGAACTGTTAAATCATAGGAAACTACAGACAATTTCTGAGAGAAACTGTTTGCTTTATTTTTTAACTGATTTAGTACGCTTTCTTAACATATTTATTCTGGGCGAAGGGGGTATTTTGAATACTTCTGGTAAAATTATCAGTGAGTATAGAAAAAAGTTAAGTTATCCCTCAACCAAAAAAGTCATTGGATGTAGTGAATTCAACATTTTAGACTCACAATATTACAAAGATTCTAACTACATTTCAAAATGCATTCTACTTACTAATAAATACATAATTAAATAAAAACAGATATGTTAAATTTCAAGGTTATATTTGTCAGTTGACATCAGTATTTTATGGGAAAATTTCTTACCAACTTAAGATATAAAAGATTGAGTATAATAGGGTTATCAGATGGACTGTTTAAATATTGGCAGATGAGGTACCTGCTCTTGGCAAATTTTGGTACCTGAAGACATCAAAGGATGTTTTAAAACCAATAGATACATAATAATTAATTTACTAATTTTCTAGGAAATCAAAATATAATATACACACATATATTAATGAAATGTATAATATACAATATTTTGTAGCAGCTACAAGCGCTATTTTGTAGTTCTAAAGAGCTGCAGAATATGATATTAAACATATACTTAATATTAACACATACACACAAAAAAAGTTATTCAGGCAACTGTATCAAGGAAATAAAGTTATTCATATTTACAACTTAATAAATAAAATATAACATTGACATCAAATGCCACACTGATTCATACAGCTAACATTTTACACACGTGTGTGTGTGTGTGTGTGTGTGGTTGCTGACAGTTTAGACAAAACAATGTACATACCGGTACTGTCTGGCCACGACTGGATGATCGAGGCTGCTCCCCCCCACCAAGCGGCCGCTTGTAAGCGAGGTAGGGTGAAATATGTGTATTAGCCGTTTGGTTTACCCCCACTTAGCCTACCGTACGGTTCTCCCACCTTACACAATGCTCAATCATCGAATCGCGGCCAGACAGTACTTTATTTCATAAAACACACACACACTCACACGCATGCGCATGACCCTTTCTAAAAACCTATAATGTACGTATGTTGATTGTTATTCAATAAGAACATAATGTCGTGTAAAACTGTCTATAAACATGTTTACAAAGACTCAAATACTCAGGGTTTCAAATACTCCTGTAAGGCAGATATTAGAAAACTATATCTGATAAACTATCAGTGGCGCTGTTACATGGAGGCAATGCCTACCCTAAAAAATTCTGTAGAATAGAAATTACAAATACGTATGAACTACGTAACGTAAAGATTATACATTGTTACTGTGACTGTCGAATTTATTAAATAGCTCATTTAAAGCGAATGAGGCAACGTGACTTGCCTCAGCGTTTTTTGTGTACATCGTATGAATATAAGGTCCGCGCACACTACGCCAGCACAGCAGGCACCGGCATTTGCCGGTCATGAAGGTTTCCATGTTTTCAAATACAAGCGCGCACACTAGAACAGCACCGGCACGGACCTGCAACCAGCAGCGACCGGCAGTGACGGTCAGGGTAGAATCTCGACCTGCACTGCCGGTCGCTGCTGGTTGCATGTTCGTGCTGTGACGGTGTAGTGTGCGCTGGCGGCCGGCAAGGACCAGCAGCGATTGCCCGACCTTCGTTTCAGTTCGCCGCGTCTCGGCAGTTCTCGGGTTCTTGTTTTCGCGGTATTCTGTAACGAGGAAAGTTATATTGTGCCACGTTTACTTTTGTTAAAACTGTGTACTAGACATGGATGAAAAAAAACTAATATTGATTGTACACGGTTATCCAGAACTGTGGGACATGAGCAGTGGGAATTATCACGACCAACAAAGGAAGGACGCTTTATGGGAAGAAATAGCCCAAAGTAACTTTGAAGGGAAATCAGGTTAGTAAATTTCAGGTTACAGTTACTTTATAATTTCACGACTATCCATTTATTTTAAAATTATTACCGTTTCCTGTAATAACTGCATTTCGAAATTAGTCACCGGATGATATACGATATTGCCATTAGGGTATAAACTAGTAAATCGAAAGGAGTAAGAAAATGTCAAAAGTTTATTAGGAATTAGATCCATAAAGTCGCTCTGATATATGTGCGTGTGGGTAAGTTTTAACACGCTTTATTAAAAATTTATTCAGAAAACGTACAAAATTATAGACAGCTGTTCAAATTTTAGGATATTATTTTGGTTATAGAAGAGTACATTGATAATAGAATAGAAATAAAACTCAGTATTATGAGAACATATTTATTATAAAAAGCCTTTATTATTAACATATAAATAAGACAAAATTGCTATTTCAACTAGACCGACTCCCCCCACCTACACGAAAGATGCAGGTTGGTGCAGGACAAGTGTGCGAGGGTGTACTCTGCTTGCAGGTCCGTGCCGGTGCCTGCTGTGCTGGTCCGTGCCGGTCCGTGCTGGCGTAGTGTGCGCGAACCTTAAGCAATGTGAGGGCGCGATTGGGAAGTGCGGGGGAGGAGGATTGTCCCGCGCTGTACACTGTACACATGAGCGTTGAGGCATGTCTCACTTCTGTGATGCAAAAAGTTTTATTTTATGCGGTTATTAAAAGTGTTCCTGTTGTGCCGCTGAACTAACAGATGATCAAGATTGTTATTTGAATTATTTGTAACATTAAACATATACTATATAGAAACTAATCACGTTTAAAAATTTGAAGTTCAATCAGTTGTATTATTGTGTATGACTTATACAAGGATTGTTCAATAAAAATACTTTAGGGCTGTAAAGCATTTTTTTTTACGATTTTAAAAGAAGTCTCCATTAACATTGCACATCCCACTGTTGCACTAATCTGTAGATTCCCTCCTAGTACAATTCTTACGGCTGTTTGCGGAACCATTCGCTAACAGCAAACTCTACCTCAGCATCCAGATTTGAACTACCGTCCTTTTAGTGATTCATTAAAAAACAAAATTTAAGGTAAGATTTTTGCCTACCTATTCATTAACTACTAGCTTCGCCACTGTAAACTATATTCATTTCACTGAGGCATTCACTTCACTCTGCTACACAGTATTATTAAAAATACACAAAGAAGAATCTCTACATCTGAGTTGTCATAGTACTTTAATATCCACCTAACATACCTAACATTAAATTATCGCTAATTTTCAAAAAAATCTAACTGACTATAATATATTTCCTGTGTCCTGTGATATCAGTAGATAATGTGTTTGAGTACCAATCTCTGACTTTCCACATTTAATTCCCTGTGGCATCAAAATATTAAGGGACTTTGTCTGTGTAAATAAATGCCTATAAAACGGCTACATCAGAAATCAATGTCTGAAACATAGATCTGGCCAAACTATTCTCCTTATACGCTGTTAAGTTTATGTTAGCAGCAACCTCTGCCTCTCCTAAATTAATATTATTACAAAGCCCAGGTGGTGTACTGGTTAGCACATTTACTTCTGAAGTACAGAATGATGAGTTCAAGTGCATCTCAGGGTCAAATGCTTGATCTTGCACTCAGCCTCTATGGTATTCAACTATAATAACAGTGGCATAGTGAGTGGGACTTTTGTGTGTGTGGAGGGGGGGTTAAAACCTCCCCACACGTATAAAGAAAGAAATAAAATGTCCAAAATGATAAAAATGTAATCAAAGAAGTGTAATCAAAATAAGCTAATGAGTTTTGTGAGTTTGGGTATTTTCATTGCATGACACTGTAGCCATCTAGTGAGTGACTACAAAATTGCTCTACGGAAACAGGTTTTTCTGGTGGCTGAGAGATAGATAGAATTTTTAGCCTAATTTTTGTGGTCATATCCTCTTTGTGAGTACGAAAGAGGCAGCTTTCAAACGTTTATTCAGATCGCAGTATATCTGATTATGACATCTACAGTATAACCAAAAATTTATTCTGCAGTAACCTGAAACACAACTTCTACATTAAACAGTTTTTGCTTCATATTCAAATCTTAAACAGATGTTTCTATTGTTATACACAGTTATTCGGCTAATATTCAATAATTTTTTCACATTCTTTAATTTAGAATGTACCACTTAGAAGACGGGTCACCAGTTAAAACTTAATAGTGTCAATCGGTCTTTCCTCAACCACATAGATTTAATACTAAACGCAACAAAATGCTCCATAAACCTCTACTAGTGAACTAATTATATGGCAACTCCAACAAAATGTGTGCCAACAATGTATTTGCACATCTCTTAATGGGATTTTAAAATGTTTGTATCTGAAGTTCTGTATCCCCAATTTTATAAAAAAAAAAAAATAATAATAATTAATTTTTGCAGTAAAAAGGGTAGAATGATTTAACTCCATTTTGTTTTACAGACGCATACTTACTAAGCAACGTTTTAAACAATTAATGAAAAAGATATACCACTATCAGCATCTACAGAAGATACGATAACATTTTTGCCAGGTTCTTGACGTCACTTATTTCGTTTACAATGTGATGTAAGTTGCCATCTTTACTGTTTCATAACTTTAAATTTTAATATTCATTAACTCATAAGATTCTACATTTACCTTTATTGCAACAACATAAATACCAAATAACTACTTCTTTTTTTGAATTTTTGTAGTTTTAGTCACAAAAATCTAAATCTGCTGGAATGAAATTCTGGGGCATTCTCCTTATAAATTGGCAGTGCAGAGGTCATAACTTAAAAAGTCAGCAAACAACTGTCCATATCATACAGCGGCAGTAACAACTTTTAAGCACTGACAAAATTTACTTTAATACCATGCTCAATTTACCTTTGCCTATCTCTCTTCACTTATCACTTGTCTAGTGGATGGCATGAGGGTATACGGTCCCTCTATTGATAGATAATAGAAGTAATTAGAACTAACAGATGACAGATAGATATTCATAATGAATGACATAAAAAGGAAGTCCAGAAAAACAAAAGAGAAAAACGGCTGTGTTAAAGTATGAAGAAACAGAAAGTGAGAACATTACAGGTGGAATGGACAAAGAGTAATAAAAAGTTAAGGAGAGAAGGGGAAAGAAATGTGTTGATATTATAAGAAGAGACATGAGACTGAATGGACGTGAAATCAGTCTTAATTTACAGAATTAAGAAAAGCAGCAAGAGGTTAACACGAATGTTTTCTTGGTTGGAGAAAGACTGAAGGCTAGATTGGAGGGATGAACTCTTAAAGAATCTAGGTTAACCAGTGAACTTTTAATGAAATCTGGTTTTGAGAGAAATCAGTATGAAAGATTAATAAGCAGCCATCTGCTGAGTTGGGAGATATGTATGCAATTTTTTATAAAACTGAAACAATACTGTTGAGTGTTATACTAACAGACTTTAACTAATTAGATACTCAAGGTCCTCTGCCTAAAATTAGGTAAATACTCTTCTTCTAACATTTAAATCAATCGAACAGAAAGGGATAACCTGAAGATCAGTAATATCTCAGAACAACAATGGCTTGAATACTATGAGTAGCTATGGACCCAGGATCAACTGGAAGAAACAACCTTTGCTGACAACACTGATTGTGTGCACCCAATAACAATGGACGAATTGTTAGCTTCTTTACACAGCTGTAAAAATAGAAAAGCACCGGGCACTGATGGGCTGAAAGTGAAGCTTATATAGGATGCACCAGCCTTGCTGGATGATCATTTGCTGCAGTTCATCAATCTATGCTGGACTACCGGTCATGTTCCTGATGACTGGGGGATTGCAAAGGTAATTCCTATACTTAAGAAAGAGTCTTTATGTGGAGAATAAAATCTTAATAGAAGCAGGGAAAACAAGAACATCTCCTACAGTTGGCTGATCAATTGTGGAGTATGACATTATCACCTTCTCTTTTTAATTTTTATATTGACGATGTCATACAAAACTGGCACATGTGTCTTCCAGAGCATTTTATGATTGGCCACTCTGCAAACGGCACTTTGTTGTTTGCAGACTAACAGGCTATTCTGTTGGACTCAGAAAATAGGTTGCAGATGGGTATCCATCTGTTAAATCGAATCCACAAAGACTACAAAGATTACAAATATCCACAATTAAGACCAAGGTGGTGGCTTTTAATGGAACTAATCCCATATGGGAAAATTGTGCTGTCCTGGAACATGAGCAGGATGGTACTGTCCTGGAACGAGTAAGCAATTTTGAATACCTGAGCTACAGTGTGTCTTATAATACAATCAACAATGTTGTGAATAAATTACATTAAGTTCAACCTTGTGTATGGGACCATCAGGCAAACTCTTAAGTCTGCAAGTAAAGAAACACCTAAAATTCTATCGGCCCTCCCCACACTTCTTTGTGCGTATTATTATTATTAATAATAATTATCTTGTTGTTGCATCCTCTTCGTTCACTTATTAATTTAATAATATATATATACTTTCACTTACGAACTTACTACTGTCACTTCCCAAACGTTTCAAGATGTTGTTTCTCTTCTTCAGTGGGTTGAGTACTAACTGTCGATTACAGAATAACCGTTACGGAATGGAGTGTGTGGTGGGGGTTGATGGTGGGAAGGGGTTGGCGCTGAGGTTCGAATTATGTGTGTGGATCAGTGTGTCAAATAGTGTATGTGATTTGTAATGTATCTGTTCATTTAATATGTTGTTTGGTTGTAATGTGTGATATCTGTACATTTCAAATTGTTCAGCTGTGTTTAGTTTTCTACTTTTTGGTAACTAGTGTAATATTTCCATGTTGTGTTCTATGTTTGTGTAGCTGTGGTTTTCGTTATGTAAATGTGTGGTAAATGTGGAATGTATGTAGTTTGTGGTGAGGGCTTTTAAATGTTCAGAAAACCTGGAAGAAAAAGATCTTCCCGTCTGGCCGATGTAGAATTGTTGACAATCATTGCAATTTAATTTGTAAACCCCTGTTTTGCTGTATGTGTCGATGGTCTTTGTTAGTATTGTTTATGTGTTTTCTAATGGTGTTGTTGGTTCTGTAAGCTACTTTATAATTTTGTTTCCTAAATGTGTTTGCAATTTTATGTGTATTGGAATTGTAGTATGTCAGTGTTATGTATTTACTGGGTTGTGTGCTGTTGGTCAGATGTGTTTTACTTTTTGTGTTGAGGATTCGTTTATGTAGTTTATTTATTAATTTAGGGTTGTATCCGTTTTTGACTGCTATGTATTTAATTGTGTTTAATTCATCTTGGTGGTCATGTGTGTTTAGGGGTATTGACGTGAGCCTATGGAGCATGTAGTTGAAAGCTGCATGTTTGTGTTGAGTTGGGTGGTTGGATGTGTTGTGTATGACCATGTCTGATGTGGTGGGTTTTCTGTATATTTTGTATGTGTGTGTGTTGTTTGTTTTGGTGATTGTAAGGTCTAAAAAGTTTATGCTGTTGTTTAATTCTATTTCAAGTGTGAATTTTAATTTATGGTGTAAAGTGTTAATGTATTTATGGAAATTTTCTATTTGTCTTTTGTTGCCGTTGTAAAGGAGTAAAATGTCGTCGACATACATGTGCCAGTATATTATTTTATCGGTGTGTTTGTTGTTGTTCAGTATGTGTTTCTGTTCTATGGTGTGTATGAATATTTCTGCTAGTATACCTGATATAGGGGAGCCCATGGGTAGTCCATCTGTTTGTGTGTAATACATGCTATTGTGTGCGAAATAATTTTGATCTGTGATAATTTTAGTTAGATGGATGATCTCGTTTATGTGTGTTTCGGGTGTGTTATTTATTTTTAGTAATTGTTCTAATGTAATTATGGTTTCTTTTATGGGAACATTGGTGTATAGGTTTGTTATGTCTAATGAAGCGAGTGTGGAATTGTGGGGAATGTGTACATGTTGAGTTTTATTCACTAGATCTATATTATTTTTGACAGTGGTGTTGTTTGTTAAATTTATGCTATTTCTGATCAATTTATCTAAATGTCTAGCTATTTTGTGTGCAGGTGCTTGTGTGTTGTTTATAAGTGGTCTGATGGGAATGTTGGGTTTGTGTAATTTCGGTAGTGCATTTAGTGTAGGGGCTTTTGGTTTAATTTGTTTTAGATATTTGATGTTGTCAGGTGATACTATGTGTTTTGTGTTATTTAGGGTTTTGTTTATTTTTTTGTGATATTTAGGGGTGGGGTCTTTATTAATTAGTGATGTTGTTTTCCTTAAAAAATGTTTCAATTTTCTGAACATTTAAAAGCCCTCACCACAAACTACATACATTCCACATTTGCCACACATTTACATAACGAAAACCACAGCTACACAAACATAGAACACAACATGGAAATATTACACTACTTACCAAAAAGTAGAAAACTAAACACAGCTGAACAATTTGAAATATACAGATATCACACACTACAACCAAACAACATATTAAATGAACAGATACATTACAAATCACATACACTATTTGACACACTGATCCACACACATAATTCGAACCTCAGCGCCAACCCCTTCCCACCATCAACCCCACCACACACTCCATTCCGTAACTGTTATTCTGTAATCGACAGTTAGTACTCAACCCACTGAAGAAGAGAAACAACATCTTGAAACGTTTGGGAAGTGACAATAGTAAGTTCATAAGTGAAAGTATATATATATTATTAAATTAATAAGTGAACGAAGAGGATGCAACAACAAGATAATTTTTATACCGCCAACACAGCGTATTACATCCACAAGTACAGAAATGTTAGATTACAGATAACAAAAACCTCCTTGAACATCGCTTACAACAAAACTTGCCGTAAACACAACATTATACCCACACATGCACAAATCACAATAAAAAATAATACATATGCAGCAACAAAAACAAAACGTAAAGCCGAAATAATACACCTAGACAATATCATCAATGATTTATACCATAAAAAAGATACACTAAACAAAACGGCATATAACCTACACGTAAAACTCACACAAATATTACACTACATTGAATTCGAACACGTAATACAACATACATGAAATATCATAGAGAAAATCCAAATAAAAATACAGGAAGTACATAACAGAAAAATCAATAACATATTAATACGCAGGAACGTAACTGTCCCGACACCGACACATAAATTTCACACACGCACTGTAAATACAACGACTACCAATTTCACTAACGCAGAAATAAACCTCTTAGATAAAGGTCTAAAACACAATTTAGGTACCAATACAAATAATAACGGCAATAGTAAACATACACGTGACATAGTCCTAGACGCTGAAACAGCCATACAACACACACTAAACCAAGACCATGATACAATACGTTATGAAATAAAGCGTAAATTACAACACACACAACAATACGAAAATAAACAACACAATAATGAAATCCAAACACTAAAAAACATAAAACACAAATTACACGAACACAACCTAACAATACTTAAAGCAGACAAAGGTAATATTAATGTCATAATAGAAAAACAGGCTTTAATAACAAAATTGAAACATTTTTTAAGGAAAACAACATCACTAAATTAAATAAAGACCCCACCCCTAAATATCACAAACAAATAAACAAAACCCTAAATAACACAAAACACATAGTATCACCTGACAACATCAAATATCTAAAACAAATTAAACCAAAAGCCCCTACACTAAATGCACTACCGAAATTACACAAACCCAACATTCCCATCAGACCACTTATAAACAACACACAAGCACCTGCACACAAAATAGCTAGACATTTAGATAAATTGATCAGAAATAGCATAAATTTAACAAACAACACCACTGTCAAAAATAATATAGATCTAGTGAATAAAACTCAACATGTACACATTCCCCACAATTCCACACTCGCTTCATTAGACATAACAAACCTATACACCAATGTTCCCATAAAAGAAACCATAATTACATTAGAACAATTACTAAAAATAAATAACACACCCGAAACACACATAAACGAGATCATCCGTCCAACTAAAATTATCACAGATCAAAATTATTTCGCACACAATAGCATGTATTACACACAAACAGATGGACTACCCATGGGCTCCCCTATATCAGGTATACTAGCAGAAATATTCATACACACCATAGAACAGAAATACATACTGAACAACAACAAACACACCGATAAAATAATATACTGGCACAGGTATGTCGACAACATTTTACTCCTTTACAACGGCAACAAAAGACAAATAGAAAATTTCCATAAATACATTAACACTTTACACCATAAATTAAAATTCACACTTGAAATAGAATTAAACAACAGCATAAACTTTTTAGACCTTACAATCACCAAAACAAACAACACACACACATACAAAATATACAGAAAACCCACCACATCAGACATGGTCATACACAACACATCCAACCACCCAACTCAACACAAACATGCAGCTTTCAACTACATGCTCCATAGGCTCACGTCAATACCCCTAAACACACATGACCACCAAGATGAATTAAACACAATTAAATACATAGCAGTCAAAAACGGATACAACCCTGAATTAATAAATAAACTACATAAACGAATCCTCAACACAAAAAGTAAAACACATCTGACCAACAGCACACAACCCAGTAAATACATAACACTTACATACTACAATTCCAATACACATAAAATTGCAAACACATTTAGGAAACAAAATTATAAAGTAGCTTACAGAACCAACAACACCATTAGAAAACACATAAAAAATACTAACAAAGACATCGACACATACAGCAAAACAGGGGTTTACAAATTAAATTGCAATGATTGTCAACAATTCTACATCGGCCAGACGGGAAGATCTTTTTCTTCCAGGTTTTCTGAACATTTAAAAGCCCTCACCACAAACTACATACATTCCACATTTGCCACACATTTACATAACGAAAACCACAGCTACACAAACATAGAACACAACATGGAAATATTACACTACTTACCAAAAAGTAGAAAACTAAACACAGCTGAACAATTTGAAATATACAGATATCACACATTACAACCAAACAACATATTAAATGAACAGATACATTACAAATCACATACACTATTTGACACACTGATCCACACACATAATTCGAACCTCAGCGCCAACCCCTTCCCACCATCAACCCCCACCACACACTCCATTCCGTAACGGTTATTCTGTAATCGACAGTTAGTACTCAACCCACTGAAGAAGAGAAACAACATCTTGAAACGTTTGGGAAGTGACAATAGTAAGTTCATAAGTGAAAGTATATATATATTATTATATTATTATTAATTTACTGTTATGATGATTGTGCAGATCAGGTTCTTATAACAGAACTGTGAACTTTCACAGACAGTGAAATAAATAATTGAACACTAGAAAAATCACCACTCACCACCTAATACAAATTTCAATGAACAGAGACACTGTATATAATCACTTCCTTTAACTCAGGAACAAATATCAACACTTTCCATAGTTACAGTCGATTTTTCAATCACCCTTCTGTCATCACACAAACTGGTGCTTCATTGTCCCTGTTTTTGCAATGGAGATGAGTCCCTCTTCTTCACATTTTTCAATTCCTTTTTCAGTTATACTATCACTTTTTTAATGGAATGGTTGGCTGTCCCTAACATTTTAGCCATGCAGTACTTTACTCTTCTCTTAGCCAACCCTTAGAATATTATCTATAGTTGTTTAATACACTCACAGGCACTTATTCATAATGCCAGCACCAGGACTCACTGAATCAACAATGTCTGGAATGAGCATTTTGCAATTAAACTCAAGGAGACCAAGTCGTAAACATACATTAACCTCTTTTCCTAACATTTTAAATAGGCTTCCAGTTGCAATCTATATGGAAAATAACTCGACTAAGGCTAGAGGTAGTCAATAATATGAGGGCAGACGATAGATAGAAACTAACAGAAATAATAAACAGACCAAATAGCAGACCTTATTATTTAATATAAACTGTAGTATTTACCTTTCTGACAGACACCCTGAGTATACAAGGATCTAGAACACCGGTTGATGCATTTGCAGACATCTTGCAGACGAAGGAAAATTTGGCACCCCATCTGACAGTATGTTCTTGAACTTCTTCCCTGAAATAATATCACAATTTAGTATAGTCCAAATTGCTATTCTTATGTGGAAACACAAACACAGAGTAACATGCTTATACATAAAATATTATATATGTAGCAAGAGTATTCATGACTGGAGTTTGTGACCACTGAGTTTTCATCTGGCAATAAGGCTGGAGTGAGTAGTACTACATTATTACAATGTATGGAAAATCTTTTAGTTGGAGAGTTCAGACAGGACAGTCTTCCTAGATAGAACTACTAAGAAGCCGATATATATGCCATTCACAGAACATTTTTTAGATAGTGTCAACCACATCCATTTCAAAGTAACAGCATAGAGTATGACCCCAACCTATACACAGTAAAAAGTCAATAACTTGACATTCATTATTATTGAATCAGGGTAACTGTGTAACACACTGTCAAGGAACAACAAGAGAACCTGCCATCAAATTTTTTTACATGCCTCCAGTGTCCAATGTCTTCAAACAGGGGATCAAATCGCTACCTTGGTACAGAAGTAGCCCATGTCCACTTAATATAAAAAATTTCTTAAAATTTATTTATATAATAACTAAGATGTGTATAAGATATTACAAAGAGGGTATAAAACATCTGGCAATGTTTCTTGGAGAAACTATAGACTTTCAATCTGCTCGCCTGGAAAGTTGTTTTTGGACATGGGTTAGTTCTGCTCCAAGGTAGTGAAATATGATATGAAGAATGACTACTGAGGAGTTGGATGACCTACTAAAAAATATAAAATTACATGAAGGATTATCAAGGTTCAGGTAAAGGTAAAGATTAAAACGTATGAAGTGAAAACATAATGTGCTATAAAATGATTCAGAATAGAAGAACTGAAGGTACAGAATGTATTATAAACAAGGTCGTAATAAAGAGAATCATAAAACTGAAGTGCACACAGAAAATTATACAAATGATTATAAAATTATAATGTGCTATAAAATGATTCAGAATAGAACTGAAGGTACAGAATGTACTGTAAACAAGGTCGTAATAAAGAGAATCATAAAACTGAAGTGCACACAGAAAAATTATACAAATGATTATAAAATTAAATAGAAGAATTTACATGACAGTCATCCAAATTTATTGTCGTACTGAAAATAGCAAAGATGGGAAAACAGAAGTTTCATACTGTTTTATTTACTGGTAAACATAAATAAAAAAGTATACAATACCATGGAAGGTTTATAGCCAATATGTACGACAGATTGGATTTAGGCAATAAGTTGAAAGAGGTGACAGGCTTAAGGTCTTTGTAAAATTTTAAGAGTATATATCTGTTACATATTCTTGAAGAAAAAGAATAGATGCAGTGGACAAGAAGATGCTCATATAATACTGTAAAGAATGAGATAGCCTTTATTATGACTAGAGTAAAGGAATTAGCTGATGTCCTGTAAGTAATAAATTTAACAAACATACACCACAGACTTGTAACAGGATGCGTGCATGTGCACAACACACACACACACACACACATACAAAACCAATAAAAAAACTGTCAATACAAATATCATTAACACATTAAAAACAAGAAAACAGAAAAACTATATATCAAATGAAATGCAAAAAGGTATACTAATCTTTATGACACAATGAACTGAAGTCTCCAGTAAGAAAATAACTTTCATGGAAAAGGCCTATTATTTCAAATTGATTTTTCTGAATGGATAATTGTAATTCAACATGGTGAATGTAAAAACACATGTGCAATCATGGTGTGAATCCAAACATTAAGATAAAATCAAAATACAGCATTCAATTTTAAATATATTTTAACCTGAAAATGTTATACATTTTTTTATAATGAAAATACTGAATTCAACAATGAATCTAAATTTCACTGCAACCATAATGGGTTGTAGTAAATGGACAATGACAATAATATGGCACTGTACTGTACACATTTCCTTATTATTTATAAAACAGAAGACTGACACATTATATAAGCCCTAAAATGTGTAATGTATACTACTGATTATGTACACTCTAAACTACATTCCACTACATAAAAGATCAGCTCTGATCCTTAGCACCTACTAATGTTTTGTAGAGCTAAAGTATTACTTTCAATAGTGATTACGCAATTACACTATTACCCATCACACTAATTCAACTATATGTGAATGTGATTTCTTTTTCACAAAAATTTGAATGAAGTTACCTGCATCTACATGAAAACAATTTTTTCCATAGTTTTTAATGAAAATGATTTGAATCTGTATGTGTGTGTATGTGGGGGGGGGGTTATGTATACACAACTATTATTAGGGTATTAATTAATGACTCGTTGGGCACTTGGTGAAACATATTAATACAAAGGTTTTGTAAAATATATAAAAACACTTGGTAAGTTTCACATATTTTTTAATTAACTCTGACAGCTGTTTCGACTAACTAAGCCATTGTCAAAGAGGCGAGTGAATGAAATTACTGAACACAGGATGATGTTAGTGGAGTGTAGGTGGTGAACATCTGTTTAGGGCGTATCTGGAACATCTGTGTTGTGATGGCGAGGGGGGTGCAAGAGACAAGGGAAGGTCAGGTGTCTTTAAAAACTAAATACAATCATGAATGCAAAATTTAAAATAATGATGAACATTCAAAATTAATATAAAATAAACTAAACTAAATAACAGATTTTAATAAAGGGGATACACAAAATTCAGTCTGTTCATTGGTTAAATTTTTGTTATTTTTTATTGCTTTTTTAATTTCTAAAATTTCTAACAAATCCATTTTTTTACCTTTTTGTATGTTGTGGAGTAGTGTTATGTTTTTTGTGTCTATGAAGTGATTGTGTTGTAAGCAATGATCTGCAAAACCTGTATTAGACGTATTGGTTAAAATCGCCTTCTTATGTTCAGAAATGCGATGTTTCAGAGCACGGCCACATTGTCCGATATAAATAGCATCGCATTCTGCACAGTGTATTTCATAAACTCCATTTTTCTCCAGTGTGTTAGATTTTTCTTTATTATTGACTAGTAGTGAAAAAAGATTATGTTTGTTTACTGATACCATGTTAAGACCATGGTTTTTTAACCTATTATTAATCTTATCTGTTATACACGGAATGTAATTTGTTAAGTGAAATTTTTTGTTACCCTGATCTGGCTCTATGGAATAAAATTCTTTTAAAGTAATTTTCTTCTGTTTTTTTTTTTTTTAATTAAAGAGTCAATTATTCTTTCATCATAACCGTTATTTTGTGCTATGGCTTTTATAATATCTACCTCTTTATTGAAATTTTCTTTGGAAGGTCTGCTTGAAGACTTTGCATGAAAACTGCTTAATTTTATGTGCCATGATGTTAGTGATTGTTTATATATAACGGTATCTGTAAAAGTAGGTTTTCTATATATCTTAAAACTAATATTATTTTGTGACCTAGTAATGGTAAGATCCAAAAAATTTAAACTTTTCATATTTTCTGTTTCAAGTGTAAATTGCACGCTACTATAAAAGGAATTAATATAATCTAAGAACATATGGAGCTGTCTATCTGTTCCCATCCAGATACAAAATGTATCATCAACATACCTTGCCCAATGAAAAACGTATTTTATGTTGGGGTTATCAGATGTAAAAATGTTTTCTTCCAAAAATGTCATAAAGATTTCACTTAATAAAGGTAATAAAGGAGAGCCCATAGGTAAGCCATTTAATTGTTTATAGATTTTATTATTAAACTGAAAATAATTTTGTCCTATGCAAATATCTAAGGCCGAGAATAATTCTTTTTTCTGATCACTATTTAAGGTTAAAGTATTTTGTATATGTGAGGAACAGATCTAAATCTGGGTTATCTAAATTACTAAGTGCTATTTCTGTACATAGTCTAAAAAACTATGTTTTTACACCAAAAACTAATACATTGTGAATTAACTTACAGATACAGTCCAGTGGAATTTGTCCTTATTGGTAATATGATCAGAGAACATGTAAGTTATCATGCTCATAAACAATATTTAGTACAAAAAACAAAATTACTAAAACTTATCACAATTAAGCTAAGTAGTAAGAGAGTACCTACTGTGTCATCACCAGTAAATAAATTTTATAACAGAGTGCCTCAAATACAAACTTTACTCAGAAAGAACTAAATCTGTTAAATAAAGGTTTGAAATATTGTCCAAACATACGGTACAAAAGAGACATGGAAATGTTATGTATAAATACAGAAATAGCACTTAGTAATTTAGATAACCCAGATTTAAGAAATAATGAATTAGTTTCCTGTGCAAACATTATATCAAAACGTAATAAGAATAAGTATAGTCTAAAAGATTCAGATAAGTACATAGTTAACAGTTTAAAACAAAAAATTAATTCAAATAGTTTAGTGGTTTGCAAAGCTGATAAAGGCAATACGATGACATTAATAAATAGGAGCGAATATATTGAAAAGACAGAACTTCTCTTCAAGAATGACAATTTCAAGATATTAAATGATCCCACTAATAAGTTTCAAAAACAAATAAAATCACTTATTAAAAATTGCCCTAATATATTTTCAGACACAAAAAGTTTCATGCTAACTATGATGAACCCAAAAGCTCCTGTTTTGTATAGTTTACCAAAAATACATAAACCTAATTGTCCCATGCGCCCAGTTGTTTCATATGTAACTGCACCTGCATAAAACAAACTTAATGAATTATTGCCAAAATATATTAACTTTAACCCAAAGTATGCTATTAAAAACACTTTACAATTAGTTAATAATATAAAAAATGTACATTTACCACTGAATGCAAAATTAGTTTCATTTGATGTTAAGAATTTATTTCCGTCTATACCTGTAGATGTTCTGTTGTCTATCTGTTCCTCACATATACAAAATACTTTAAGCTTAAATAGTGATCAGAAAAAAGAATTATTCTCGGCCTTAGATATTTGCATAAGACAAAATTATTTTCAGTTTAATAATAAAATCTATAAACAATTAAATGGCTTACCTATGGGCTCTCTTTTATCACCTTTATCAAATGAAATCTTTATGACATTTTTGGAAGAAAACATTTTTACATCTGATAACCCCAACATAAAATATGTTTTTCATTGAGCAAGGTATGTTGATGATACATTTTGTATCTGGATGGGAACAGATAGACAGCTCCATATGTTCTTAGATTATATTAATTCCTTTTATAGTAGCGTGCAATTTACACTTGAAACAGAAAATATGAAAAGTTTAAATTTTTTGGATCTTACCATTACTAGGTCACAAAATAATCTTAGTTTTCAGATATATAGAAAACCTACTTTTACAGATACCGTTATATATAAACAATCACTAACATCATGGCACATAAAATTAAGCAGTTTTCATGCAAAGTCTTCAAGCAGACGTTCCAAAGAAAATTTCAATAAAGAGGTAGATATTATAAAAGCCATAGCACAAAATAACGGTTATGATGAAAGAATAATTGACTCTTTTATTTTAAAAAAAACAGAAGAAAATTACTTTAAAAGAATTATATTCCATAGAGCCAGATCAGGGAAACAAAAAATTTCACTTAACAAATTACATTCCGTGTATAACAGATAAGATTAATAATAGGTTAAAAAACCATGGTCTTAACATGGTATCAGTAAACAAACGTAATCTTTTTTCACTACTAGTCAATAATAAAGAAAAATCTAACACACTGGAGAAAAATGGAGTTTATGAAATACACTATGCAGAATGCGATGCTATTTATATCGGACAATGTGGCCGTGCTCTGAAACATCGCATTTCTGAACATAAGAAGGCGATTTTAACCAATACATCTAATACAGGTTTTGCAGATCATTGCTTACAACACAATCACTTCATAGACACAAAAAACATAACACTACTCCACAACATACAAAAAGGTAAAAAAATGGATTTGTTAGAAATTTTAGAAATTAAAAAAGCAATAAAAAATAACAAAAATTTAACCAATGAACAGACTGAATTTTGTGTATCCCCTTTATTAAAATCTGTTATTTAGTTTAGTTTATTTTATATTAATTTTGAATGTTCATCATTATTTTAAATTTTGCATTCAGTTTATATTTAGTTCAGTTAATTTTATATTTTGCATTCATGATTGTATTTAGTTTTTAACGACACCTGACCTTCCCTTGTCTCTTGCACCCCCCCTCGCCATCACAACACAGATGTTCCAGATACGCCCTAAACAGATGTTCACCACCTACACTCCACTAACATCCTGTGTTCAGTAATTTCATTCACTCGCCTCTTTGACAATGGCTTAGTTAGTCGAAACAGCTGTCAGAGTTAATTAAAAAATTTGTGAAACTTGCCAAGTGTTTTCATATATTTTACAAAACCTTTGTATTATTAGGGTTTTTCCCTAAAATGAATATACAAGCTCGAAGTACATTATAGTGTATACTGAGTTAACTGGTTAGGTTTTATTGCACTGTATGAGTGGTGCTAACATAAATATGACAGTCATTTGGAAAAGAAGAAAAGGATAACAGTCATCGAACATGGATGATAACATGTCCACACAAAAACATTATATGCTTATGAGTCATATGTAGAAGGATAATTTTAACTTTTTACATCATTTATAACATATACCCAAAACTTGTATACACTTTAATTCAAATCAGATGTTCTAAATTTCAAAATATTTCGGCACATTCTATATTCTCAATTCATTTATAAACTTCTGATGATACAGATATATTCTGTGAAGTGTATGTCAGGTTAAATTAAAATGTTAAAAAATAAGAACAATCTGTTTATAGAAATAATTATAATTTGATAATATATATGTTATACAAGAATCCTCCAAGAAACCAACAAGTTACTTCCAAACAAATAATGATGTTTATAAAATGAACACTACAATTATAGACTTCCTAGAAACAATTACAAAAAAATGGAGAAATTACTTAATGCTTATAACAAGAAAAGAAACCCTAACAGTTGAGAATGAACAAATGAAGAGTGAAATTTTCTCTCTATTACAATAATCACTTCAGTGCCCAATGGGAGAACATGGCAAATGGCCTTCTACTGGCCATTCTCAGTGGAAATCAAATTCACATTGTTAATTTATATTTTTAATTTATTAGTAATTAAACAAGATTGGTTATTGACTTCCGGTAGCTAAACACGTTCATTTTCATATGCAAAGAGCATAATATATAAACCCTTGTTGATCTGCCATCACTTTGGGACTGCAGTGGACAAACAACTTTTGATTCTTACAAAATTGCCCCAATAGGCCCAATCCATTTTTCAAGAACAATACATTCCAATCTGTACTGCTTTCTTCTACTAAACATATCTTTTAAACTACTTACCCTTCAAACCTACAAGTTAATATTTATGTGCATGTGGTATTTGCCCAAATTTTTTAAATGCAAAAACAGCTTACAAACTGTAAAAGATCTTGTCAAAAATAAATAAAATGAATATTTTCAAAAAAAAGTTATACATATTGTTTAAAATAAGGCTTTCAAACTACATTTGAAGGTTAACTGGTTTTAACTGGTTCATATTGCAATAAAAAATATAACTTTAATTTTAACAAAACATAAAATTTAAATGAAAAGTTGTATTTTTAATAAAAGTTTCTGCTTTAACAGAAGATATTGCACATTAGCTGTTTTCTCAGGCAAGAACACTATGGATCCTCAAAAATGGCGGGGGGGGGGATGCTAATACGGCTAAGAACAAATCATGACTATGAGTAGGACTCAAATAAATACATATACATGTATATATAGACACACCAAGTAAGAGATGGCTTCAGTGAAGACGGAACAGGCTGTAAGCCTTCACTTTGATGTGGTGAAGAAGAAGACGTACATATATTTTGAGTGCACACACAGCCATCATCCAGTGGTTTGACATTGGGTTTTATTTCATTTTTACGCGCGTGCGCACACACACATACTGATTGAATTAAAGTAGCAAAAGAATAATTAGTATCTATAGCAGGTACACAATTCTTCATTTATTCTAATGGACAAATGAATTATTCTAGGGAAATTGAGATAACTGTAAGAAACTTGTGAAAAAGAGTTCCAAGCAAACACACACAGACTAAACTTATGTTTAAGGCAAAAAATAAACAGTCCCTGCTCATTAAAAATCTTACTGTATCCTACACCTTACAAAATATTAGAAAACCATAATTTCAGCACCCTTAAAGTTTCCCACACCACAACAATTCAGTAGCTTTGGTGCCTCTACTGAGTACTTCTTACTCCTGCATATATGCTATTAATGGGAGAGAATGCTGACAATGTGACTTGGTTTATTATGGTTAATTATACACAAGCCATATGTGCGAGTAATTCGGGATTGACCACTGACTGTTAGTTTCCACGGTTAATCTGGAGTTACCACACACTGTAAAGAAGATGGAGGTGGGGTTGCTTGCAACAACAGTAACAGCTGGAACATATGTTTCTCATATGAAATCTATTTCAATTATAGTGTAGGCAAGAATCATTCAATTATAGTGTAGGCAAGAATCATTCATCATTACATGTAGTTTAACGACCAGTCATGACTTGTATAGCATCATTTCTCAATGGAAACGATAGATTATGGTATAACTGTTCTTGGTCAATCCACCTCAAATCAACCAATAAAAAATAAAATTGTTGCTGACAATTCTTTTTCTTATTACTACATATTTCAGGGAGATCACATCAAATTTTATTTTACTTTCATAATTCATGTTTTTTTTCTAGTAGCTATTTTGTTTTGGAAGATCATATATTTTCAACATTTTCCATACATTACGAAAACTCAAAACACGTTTTTATTTTTAAAGATGTCAGCCTAAAACAAGAACCACCTTAAACTGCATAAAATTATCTTTAATGTACGTTTTTAGCATAATTTAGCTAGGTTTTGAGGAAATAGCATAAAACTGGAACTGAAAATTGTGTTTATTACCATCAACTTCAGGAGAAAAAATTTCATGCAAATAAAAAAAAATACAAGCAATGATGTTGCGAATAAGTTGCGTAAGTTCAACCTTATATGCAGGACCATTAGACGAACCCATAAGTCAGCAAGTAAAGGCACACCCCTAAAATTCTACAAGGTGATGGCCCTTCCCACGCTTCTTTATGGGTCTGATAATTGGACTTTAATGAAAGGTCAGCCCAGTCGTATACAAGTGGTTGAAATGAGATTTCTCAGGCACATGGCAGGGTATACTCTCTATGATCATAGAAGAAACATAGATATATGGCGGGAACTGAATATTATGAGTATATTTGACAGGATTTCCCAGTATCGGCTGAATTACTGGGAACATATTTGCCAAATGGATGACTGCTCCATTCCCAAACAACTATGGACCTATAAGCCGAAGGGACGGAGAAGTGTGGGACTGTGTGTCCGAGGAAGCGCTGGAGTGATATAACACAGCATTTTATATATATTAAACTTTAAGGAACAAAAGTGTTACAAAATCTTGTGTTTGGAACTTTCTTACAAGGTTCAAATCTTTGTTTTAGGTTTATTTCATTAGCTTGTATTTCCTCAGATGGTACACAAACATATGAAATGTCACTGACATTTTCTAAGCACAATTTGAACATCTGCTCACAGAAGCTGATCCGAGTAAGGACACAGCAAACTGGTCATGGTGACTGCATTTTGTTTCTCCTCCTATTTCATCACAAACATTATTACCATGTGATGGGCAAAGAAGTTCCACTCTGCCCCAAAATCAAAATCTAAAACCATTCTATTATTGTTTATTATATTTGAAAATATTTATTAACGAAAATATTATGCAGCTATTTTTTATTAAGTTTCCTGTACTTAAAAAATTTTTTGCAAATAATCCTATTAATTTTAATGTGATTTAAGCTTATTTTGTATTGCCAGATATTTTTGATCAGACAGATTTCATAGAACACATTTAAAAAACAATTTTTAAAATTATAATATTATATTACTCCACTAGTGTATAAATATCAATGATGAAATTTTATATTTCAGTTACTAGTTGTTGAACAAATATTTTGTGAAATTTTCAGAGTATTATCTTGTGTTCCTTCTAACATTATACAGATTGAAAATCAATATTTTTAAGCAAAGTTGAATATCAATGGCACGTAAAAGAATTTGGACAAGTATATCTACCTTCAAATTTATATAAGACGCAATGCAGTATGTAGTCTTCACTCAAAAAAAGTGTTAAAAGCGAATGTTTTTATTTGCAGGAAATTTTGCATTACTTACCCAAGAGAACTATAAAATTAAAGTCAGTAACAGTTAAGTATGTCTGATGATATAAATCATGTCTCATGAACATATTAAGTTTTAATTAAATGTTACATTGCAAGGAAAACACAAGGAATTGAATTTGTTTCACTATTTACAACTAAGTTTTTTTAAATATTACCCGCTTTGCTTTTTATAAGTTTTTTATATAATAAAGTTCATATGCATGGCACATCACATCACTAAATATTTGTGCGATATGCACATACTACAATGAATGTATTGTTCCGGCGGTCTAACTGATATTTCACTAGTAATTCACCCAATTCACCATGTAGGAGGCCCAATTCTGCGGGAGTATGTTCTTGCATATCTCTTTCCCGTCGGCGTTCGTCTTTTGTCTCTTCTGCCTCTTGTCATCGTTCTAATTTTTGTTGTTCTTGTGTTTGGCGTAGCAGCGCTTGGGAAGCTTCCATCATCTGATTGGCATCCATGTTTACCGATTAATTACAAATTACACTAGTCTTGTACAAACTGTCCACTGTTTCCACTGTTAACGGTTCTATCCCACTTCTGACACCACTGTTATGGGAGTCTACCTGATCGTTGTATGGTGCAGTGGAAAACAAAATACAAGACATCAATAAAGTCACTAATAACCAGCTTTAATTATAACCATTAATAATTTGTAATCAACCAGATAGCCTCTTACAACAATTCAAGTAAAATTTGTCCACACGCGATAATACTGTCAACTATAAAGAATTCCGCACTAATTATAACACAACAACACTTCGCTACAATACTTCTACAAACTCTCGATCCGCGCTAAGACAAGAGAATTGTATATGCACGGTGTGTCGGGACACGTAGATAATTTGCGCTAATAGTTATTTAACAGAAAACTCTAACATCGACACAGCACAGAAATTGATTACTAGGTGAAAGAATTTTTTTTAGAAGCTACGAATTGTACCGGATGAATTATTACTTCTCTAGAGCCATAGTTATTCAAATAAACAACTGTACAATAATCAAGAGTACAAACATATTCGTGGTTTTATTTCGAAAACTGACTAATGTACACTCAAACGTAATATAAACGAATGTACGAGTAGAACAAAAGCCAGTTGCTACACGGTTAACGTAGGCTGGAGACGTCAGAAAATTACAAAAAAGTATAAAATCAGAAAAAGTATGAAGCAGAGAGATGAAGACGACTAAAACGAGGTCGATGAAGACGAAAAGGATGAGAAAGAAGAAAAGAGGAAGAAGGACGAGGAGGAGAAGCAGTGGGTGCAGAAGCAAAGAAGGGAAGGAAAAGAGGAAGAAGAATGTATACTGCTTATCATGGAAATTCACCCTCATGCTTGAAGGTGGAGAAACGATCAGAAAAACTTCAAATTCCAGGTCCTACTGAATTTCTCTTTTAATATAGCCTACAAACAATGGTCGCCATTTCTGATAAGGTCGACTGTTAACATCATTTTTGCATCCGTTTTGTGTTATCACTTATCACTCACTTATAACACATTTTTTTTTTTTTTTTGTAAGTCGCATATGATACATTCTGCCTTTAATTTACAGTATTCTCAACAGAATCAACATAGAATTCCATTCTAATTCATTCTAATTATTTATGAGATAATTCCAGCAATAAAACACCACGTATTATATTGTGGATCACCTTGTGCTTACAGAATACTGCACTGATTTAACCTATGAATGATACAGCAACTGACAGACCTTGTTGAAAGGCGTAACAAGTAACATGACAACAACAATTACGTCTTTCAACCGAAACTTTCAGCTTCTGAGGATGGCCACAAATTTTTGGGATAGAAATATTCCAAGAAAAAATTACAACGATGGAGATGGCAGTTCGGCAGGAGTTTCGGCAGAACAGTACCTGTTCAAAAATTATGTTAAACAGTAATATTATAATTTTTATATAAGTACAATCGTTATGTAAGGATAATACAGTCGCATGGTCGCGATCTTATAATTCTGGAATAAGCTATTAAACGCCAAAGAACTCGAAATGAAAAATTTTGTTTACACATTTATGAAAAAAACGTTTATATTAACAGTAGTTCTTCTAGTTACACAGTTATGCAATACATATTATACACAAACGTTAATAGAAGTCATCAAATTAAATAACTAATAGTTCACAACGGAAACAAACACTTGTCACATTCAATAATACATATGTAACTTTAAATGTACTGAAAATTGTTTCCAAGACACTAACATATTTCATACGAATAATCCGTAACACGTGTATCCGTCCGTTAGTTATATTATTTATTTTGAACCATAAGTTAAATTTCAAAATATCAAAGTGGCACGGTACTGTGTTACGCCTCCGAAGTCGCCTTGACGCCCACAAGACATTATTGCCTAGACGGCTTTATTTTAAATTACCCCCGTATTACGTGACAGCTCCCCAATCCTTTTCATAGTCGCACACAATCCGACGGACGTTCGTCTTAGGATTATTGTTTAAGCCCCTTCAATATCACGTCTCGGCAATATGTCGTGCACGGTTGAGAACTCAATACTATAACCGAACCCCTTCAACGACAGATATTTTTCTTCACATAGCCTAACATAGTTTTCTTTTAAATACAACAATATAAATTTATTGTAATGTACATTTTTGAATATACTGATTACTTTTAAATATATTCATTATGTTATATACTGACAATTACACTATTATATTAAATGATTTTTTCAACTTAACCAAATACAAAATAAATAAACGAATTCTACTACCACAGAAGAATATGAACAGTAGGCATAATATTGATAAAAATATTTATATAAAAACATTTTATAAAGATTATTAACATATAAAATATCTAGTTCTCTAGTATCTTACTCCTCCTAATCACAATCTAGTTTCTTTCTGTCTTGCCAAACTTTTGGTCTTACCACCTCTTTTGCAAGTGGTTATGGCTTCGTCCCTATCCATTACGCACATGTTCATATACTGTAAGTGATTATACCAGCGTATTTTACTTACATCTATTAAGGATTTGATATTCGTTATTTCGTTAAAATACATTTATTAAATTATAAATATACTACTTATCCGTTTTAAACTATTATTAAAATTTCAAACAGAATTATCACTGTTGCACACCACCACAGAAAAATTATTCCGATGAGCTGAGAAGCTTGAAAGCGCTAATGGGAATAATTTTTCTATATTTCGGAATAGTTATTTCGGTACGCTATATTTCCCGTCTGTGACGACGTGAAAATACTGCTTTGAAACAGCTTTTTTTTGTCTTACGGATGTATAACGAACTTATAGGCACTTTGTAGTTTTCTAATTACAGTATAAGTAATACAGCATTAACTAAAATTAGTAGTTTTAAATTTTAAGTATCATAAGTTTAATTAAGAAAGTTGTGTTAGTGGTTATAATCACAAACAGAATTATCACTGTTGCACACCACTATAGAAAAATTATTCCGATGAGCTGAGAAGCTTGAAAGCGCTAATCGGAATAATTTTTCTATAGTGGTGTGCAACAGTGATAGTTCTGTTTGTGATTATAACCACTAACACAACTCTCTTAATTAAACTTATGATACTTAAAATTTAAAACTACTAATTTTAGTTAATGCTGTATTACTTATACTGTAATTAGAAAACTACAAAGTGCCTATAAGGTCGTTATATATCCGTAAGACAAAAAAAAAAGGTATTTCAAAGCAGTATTTTCACGTCATCACAGACGGGAAATATAGCGTACCGAAATAACTGTCAGCCTTGGCTAGGAAAAGACGCACAGGGGTCCTGAACCAAGTTTAAATCGAAGGTCAAAGCACCTCGGATTTTTTTCTTTTGTTTGATTTCTGGATGTATTTAATGTAACTTAAGACTATTTTTTAAAAAATCCCTCGAGCCGTTTTTTTAGACGTTTATTTTAACAGTCAATATATAATTATCTTGTTGATTCATACTCTTCGTTCACTTTATTAAATATTATTATATATATATGCTTTCACGTATGAACTTACTTTCGTTATCACTTCCCCATACGTTTCAAGGTGATGTGCCTCTTCCTCAGTGGGAGTAAATACTGAATGTCGTTTTATAGAATAACCGTTATGGACTATAGGTGTGTGTGGTGGGGGTTGATGGTGGGATGGGATTGGCGCTGAGGTTCAAATTGTGTGTTTGGATCAGTGTATCAAATAGTTATGGACTATAATGTATCTAATAGTGTATGTGATTTATAATGTAATTGTTCATTTAATATGTTGTTTGGTTGTAGTGTGTGATATCTGTATATATTTCAAATTGTTCAGCTGTGTTTAGTTTTCTACTTTTAGGTAAGTAGTGTAATATTTCCATGTTGTGTTCTATGTTTGTGTAACTGTGGTTTTCGTTGTGTAAATGTGTGGCAAATGTGGAATGTATGTAGTTTGTGGTGAGGGCTTTTAAATGTTCTGAAAATCTGGAGGAAAAAGATCTTCCCGTCTGGCCGATGTAGAATTGGTGACAATCGTTACAATTTAATTTATAAACCCATAAACCTCTGTTTTACTGTATGTGTCTGTGTCTTTGTTAGTATTATTTATGTGTTTCCTAATGGTGTTGTTGGTTCTGTAGGCTACTTTATAATTGTGTTTCCTAAATGTGTTTGCAATTTTGTGTGTATTGGAATTGTAGTATGTAAGTGTTATGTATTTACTGGGTTGTGTGCTGTTGGTCTGATGTGTTTTACTTTTTGTGTTTAGGATCCGTTTGTGTAGTTTATTTATTAATTCGGGGTTGTATCCATTTTTGACTGCTATATATTTGATTGTGTTTAATTCTTCTTGGTAGTCATGTGTGTTTAGGGGTATTGAAGTGAGCCTATGGAGCATGTAGTTGAAAGCTGCATGTTTGTGTTGAGTAGGGTGGTTGGATGAGTTATGTATGACCATGTCTGATGTGGTGGGTTTCCTGTATATTTTGTATGTGTGTGTGTTGTTTGTTTTGGTGATTGTAAGGTCTAAGAAGTTTATGCTTTTATTAGTTCTATTTCAAGTGTGAATTTTAATTTATGGTGTATAGTGTTAATGTATTTGTGGAAATTGTCTATTTGTCTTTTGTTGCCGTTGTAGAGGAGTAAAATGTCATCAACATACCTGTGCCAATATATTATTTTATCGGTGTATTTGTTATTGTTCAGTATGTGTTTCTGTTCTATGGTGTGTACAAATATTTCGGCTAGTATACCTGATATAGGGGAGCCCATGGGTAGTCCATCTGTTTGTGTGTAAAAGATGTCATTATATATATATATATATATATAATAATAGTCAATATATATTTATACTTTTATATATAGGATAGATATACCCAATTTTACGGTAGCGACAAACAAGCTTATCGATGGATACTAACGATGCAGAAAGAAAGTAACGAGCCTGTGAATAAAACCATACAGTTTGAGAATCCGTACCTGCGAATGATTTCGTCAGGCCACGCTTACAAAGCGCCACAATATGGGCCCCTGTAATGGCCACCACATTGGTGGTACACACGTAATGCAACTACATTAACATATCTGATTTTACACAGATAACGGCCTACACAGAGATCTTCCTACTGTCAGCGGTATAGAAGAAGTAACTATAACCTTTTTAGAACGTCAACAGTTATTTTAACGTTTTTGTCTTTGATAATTATATCTGGTAGGGTTATTCTTGCGAGGTACTTTTTTATACATAAAAATCCTCTTTCACTGTTAGGTAGAAACAAGTGTACAACGTGTCATACGAAGAACAGTATACAGGAAGAATTCAAAGAAAGAAAGAAAGTACTGCAGTTAAGACCCGGATGTTTACATGAATTGCGAATAAACACAAAGGAAAAATAATTAAGAATGACATTTGAAATTAGCTTTATGACGTGTAGAAAAGGCTGGAAATGAGAGTTTCACTTTATAAAAAGTGAGGACTGGCAATCAGATCTAGGCCTACAAGCGTGCTATTTTCGTAAAATCAATGAAGATACGTTAATGGGACCAAGTTACGTACAAGTTGCAAAATTATAAAGCGTGTACTTATATCACGTGGTGTGAAACGGAATAGGGGATCGTTGCTGAATTATTATAGTGATGATGTTCATAAGTATAAATTTATAAATTAATGGACTATTTATTGCGAAAACGGTTTATCAGGTTGGCCTGTTTTCGCAAATAGGGACAATATTCATTTTCGTATAGACCCAGCAAAATATTACTCTCGAAGTACATATTAAAACTCTTGATGCTTTGTTATTGTGGCCATCCATTTTATTATAATTATTTATTTTTAACTGGAAAGGTAATTTTCAGTAACTCACATCAACTCCTGATCAAGAATATTTCAGCTAAGCAGTAAAACATGAGAGCACACGTAGTTACAGTGTACTAACTGACATCCATTTTACACAGCTTCAACGTGATACAACGTTTATGGACATAGTTTGTGAAGACCACAGTACTTCGCATAACCATTACTTATTACCACGTTTCAGCTGAATCAAGAATCATCCCTCATTGCACTAGTTACACTTCGATAAACACTTAAACTAGTGGCAGATCCTGAAATTTACCTAACTGTATTTAAATTCGTGGCGCAACTGCCACGTATTGTAATATTGGAAGCCGGAACTGACGCGTGTTAGTATTATATTAACTGTGCATACACCATAAATATATCCTCGGAGAAGAAATCGTTTGGAAATCCGTTTAATATCAATAACTTTACTGTTTGTTACGTATGGAAAATGTATACACAACACACACACACACACACACACACACACACACACACAGAGAATTGCACGCACGCTCGTTATGGTCACGTGACATAAATTAGACATATTTGCGATAATAATAGTGATTGCCAAATGTGTCGGAGAAATGCTACCAACAGTTTATAAGCGGGTACTTATTCACCAGTCGGCAGCAACAGTAATTTGTCTATTCGTATAAGATGATACACTCAACAGCCCGTGGTAAGTATCAAAGTAGACGATACGGATAAAATGTTTCGGCCTAAAAATCAGTAGAGTGTACACTTGATAGATCAACAATTTATTAATTGTAATAAAGGCGTTGATAGTTACTACAATTAATATAAATGTTTTGCATTTTACTTACACAACACCGTTTCCACAGACCGTTTTCCGGAACCGGACAAGACCACAAGAGTAACCATACGACCATAGACTAGCTATTTCCAACTGGCAGCCCGCGGATCTTCGAAAAACAATTTAATAATTACTTTATTTTAATAAGTAAATAAATAATATATTATTGTGTTAATTGAGAATGATATTGCTGGAGGAACTTATGAAAAAAAATGTTTTACTGATTCACTAATAGTAGTTTCACTTTATTTGTTTAATGGAATGTTTAGTCCTCATATTACAAGGGCCGGTATATTTCCTCTCCATCACTCAGCTAGACAAAACAGACGCTCTTGTCTGATGTTTTGACCTTGATTCGTAATAAGTCGCATCTGTTACTGAAAGTTATGTTCAAGCGTTTTCAAACTACAACTCGACATACATGAAGACCTGTGTAGCTGATCAACCTGTTTTCACACTGAAGATTATATGTAAATATTGTACTGCTGTAAATTCTTATAGCACATAAACCTTGCCAAACTAGTTCAAAATTGTAAAGTTTGTTCAGGTTACAGAAAGACAAGAAGGCTTTTAGCCATATTGAATTGAGTGAAATGTCGACACAGTAACTGATATCAAATAAAATAAAAATAAATACTTATTTAGTTTATAAAAAAATATTTAAAAATTATAATGTAATATTAACCAATGTATGTAAAAATCTGGAAATAATTTACTAAAATTATGTATGTAATAGTCCAAGTAAGAAAAAATCAATCATAATGTATAAAACGTTAAAGTAGTTTGTAAGAAACAAAAATTAAGATATCATACCTAATCCCGGAATCACAAGTATTATGTGAAGCCAGGTACTATAATAAATTTTATAGATTATAAATATCAAATGTCAACAAAGTGCAAATTAGATAAAAATCCGTGTATTTAAACTACAGTATGTAGTGAACATAAAGAGCCGCGTAAGAGACGAAAATGAGAGTTTAAAAAACATTATAGTATAAAACTAAACCGAAGGCCGTAGAAGGAAGTTGGTTTCTAACAATAGTGTAGAAAAAGGCGCCGACTAAACTCTTGTATAAGCGTCTGATCAGTTAACATCAAAGCCAAAGAAGTTCGGTAAAGTAATTAATTGTTAATAACTGTCAATCCAGCAATTCAAAATAAATAAGAATAGTCATCATGGATAATAATAGTGTTTAAAAGGTGCAAACAAAATAAGTTAAAAAATATATAATTAACAACACACGGAAAGAATAATTTACAAGACAAACTGTAACAACCAACGTACAACGGAAAGCTTAGTGAGAAATAAATAACTAAGTGATATTACGAAGTGCATAAAATATGTACCAGGTTAAGAGTAGTAATATATTTAAAACACACTCATTCGAGATAACGAAATAACCTAACTACATTACAAACACAGCACTTGGACTCTTGATATTTTGTCTGCATAATAAATGATGAAACTAAACAGTATACGTTACTGAGTGACATTAACAGTGTTGATTTCAAAATACTACACGCTAAACTGAACCGTTATAAAACAAACATTCAAGATTAAACTTTAGTTAGTACGAATTGAAAATAATTTTTGGCTTAGTGTTCTTTTTAGGCGTCGGCCATTACACTGACAAGATGGTGGTTCTGCCTGGCTACTTTTAAAATATTTTGAATAAACTGAACATTAGTAATTTGTATATTAATGTAAACAATTTCAAAAATTAATCGAATTGTACTAATTCTTTGTATTACATAAGTTGAATGCCGTGAGATAGAGACTCTATTATGCATGGTTTAAAATAAAAAACTTACTATTAATTGAGCATTTTGTTTGATTTCAATCAACAGTAGTACCAATAGTACTATCTAATTGTACTATTAGATAGTACACACTATTAAAAAGTAGCACACTATACAAGTTTAATATCTTTCTTATATCTTCATTGTTATTCTGACATAATAAAGATTGTATCGTCAAAGGTAATATATGTGAAATGTGTAAATTACCTCTTGTCGCTTATTTACAATTCAATACGTAACAGACTACCTATTTAACACAAACTGATACCCTATGATGCGGCCCGCCGGTGGGTTCCTGAGTTTAACTACGGCCCTCAGGCTAATCTTTGACTTTTAATTTGGTAACCTCTGCTCTAAACGAACAATACCTTTGACAACATCGAGCCATGAACTCGACTCGACTTTTTTCAAGATAATAGTATATACATTTTGTTCAATGCTTACTTAATCAGTTTGATACGACTATCATCATCCAAGATACACGTTGCTTCCCATACCCTGACGAGCAAACCCGTGTGTCGCCGCGATCGCACTGCGTTCTGAGCTTCAGGTGAGCTCCCACAGCAGGGACAAGGATGACAATCTTTGAGTTCCAGGTGAAGTCTGCTAACGGCCGAGGGGGTACAATTAGACTATGTGGCCGCCGTGTTCGCCGTGGTAGGGTCAAAAATTCACTAGACACTGATGGTAGTGCGCTTATTAGGGGGACGCCTTGGAAACGGGCACAGCAGGGATAGAACTTTCGGGGAAGTGTCCGTATGGTGGCTTTGCGGACACCGATGGCAGTGTGGATGGGCTGGCTGGAAGTGAGATATATGGAGCCCCAGCACAAGCCTCGGTCCATAAGAGACTGAAGATTTCGCGTATGGGATTTTGCCAAGTACATATGTGCTACCTGTGACTTTACCTAGGCAGGGGGTCATGGCGCTGTTGCAAAGTAGGGGATGGAGGTAGTGAAGACGATAGGCAGTTTGCAGGCTACTGCAAATCAGAATAAGTCCGCCAGGAAAGACGTCTGTCAAGGTGAAGCCCAAGATACTTCACACGGTAAACCATTGAGTCTGGTATCGCCTGTCTATTGTCGGTCAGGAGCTTTCTGGGTCTGAAGAAGACTATAGCTGTGCTCTTAACGGAGACCCTCCATTTGTCCGCCCACTCAACGTTGTAACGTCTCGCAAGTAAGTCTGGGATTATCTGATATTACCCTTCGAAAATCTCGCTTAATTAAGAGTCACAGAATTTGTTATCTTTATGTTATATGCCTTCAAAATCGAGTGTGTGTGATTATGCAAAGATAATGAATGATTTTCTTAAATTTTGTTTATGTGAAATCAATACCGTTGTTTGACAGTAGTTAGGAGAGAGAGTGAAGAAAGGCAAAGAGAATTACTCTCTCAGTATACGATTGAGTATTTCAAATTTTTCCGCTCGTGGCATCAGCTGATTGATACTTTTACGAACCCATTTGAGGTTAAATGACTTCAAATGGTACGTAATAAATCCTGGATGTCCGGACTGATTTCCTTTCTCTTCTCGATCTTCTTACAACTTGTAACCAACTACCATCTACTGGAAATAATACACATTTTATTATTTAAACCACAAGGCATTCCTTGAATTTATTTAACATTTTTTATTTTTTGGTCTCCCAAAACATGAATGGATAATCGATTATTTCATAAAACACAGAGTTAGTTCGATCTTACTTTTACAAACATATATCATATAACAAATATTTTTATTTCAGTTTTAATAACAAGAAAGAAATAAGTAATTAATTTCCCAGGGTTATTTAAGGTTCTTCGAACTTTGAGGAAGTCAGAAATGTATATGGGTCAGTATCAAGCTTTACATAAATTATTTTAAAATTAGTATAATTGGTATCATGTAGTTGATTTTTTTGATCGCTAGAGCGCAGGCTACTTTTCTTCACTGACGAAAAACAAACACTAAAACATCATGGCTGCCGGAAAGTTATTAACAAGATCACGTCTTGCTGTTTTTTGGTTAATAGAAAAAATAAAGTTTATATTCACCTCTTTTCCAGAAGTATTTAAAGAGATTGTGCTGTTTCTAGTGTTTTAAGTTTATGGTTGAGGTGTAATTTAGTTAAATTTTAATAGGAAACGATCTCACCAAAAATGTTGAATTTCGGTAGGCTAGGCTTGACAATGGAAGGCTGATTTTTCAATTTTGATCAATTTGCGGGCGTGAATTATTCTGTTCGAAGGATGTCTAAGATGTAGTGGATATCACTCATTAAGTTTATTAATTTGGCACTGATTATTTCCAAATAGTATTTATAAATTTCTTAATTTTTTCTAGACATTACACTTTTCAACTGCTCACTTCCAATATATCTGAACAATTAACTCAATTCTTGTTAGTTAGTTACTCTTAGTAACCAAGACTTTTTTATGGTTTTTTATTGGCTAATCTAGATACCTTTTAGTATATAGGCTAATAATAGTTATTATTATTTCATTTCTTCTTTTTAGAAAAAATAATCCTTTATAGATTTTATCTATAATCAAATTGAATTTATTTACGGTTTTTCTTTATATTTTTTCTTAAACTTGTCCACTGGTATTTTATATTTTAATCCCTTTTATTTTGGTTTATTTATGATTTATAATTCATTTAATGTATCCTTACTCTACACTATTTTTTACATGCCATCTTGCTAACATAGTATTATTTTTATATTATTATTATTTTATATATAACCCTGGATTATTTTACATCTAAACAAAATAATTATATTAAACAAAAATATTACTCCTAGTTACAAGATCTTTGTGGCCTACACAATATAAAATTACAACAAAATACAAAACTTGTCAGTAGTATCATAGACTATTGCTACAATACTGATTTTTTTCATCTCCAGCACAAATTTGTGAGATGCTCTTTTTAAATGTTTTACACTTTCACCGATTACACTATGTTCCACTCTGTACACTGCACTTTTATGATTATTGTTTACAGTGTTTTTAGAGTACAAAGGTTCTCATAGCTTGATACCTAATCACCAATTCTGACTTTTAAAAATGGGTGATTACTGGTTTTAACTCTGGTGATTATGTTATCATATTTGGGCAGGGGTTATGTAACGTTACAACGTATGCGTCCAGCTGATTCTGGGGCCAAACTGTGGTCATTTCAGCACTACGACCAACAGCATACACTGTCGTGTCGTTGGTGAACATGGCCAGTGGATTTTAGGCAACTTGAGCTAGTTGTAAACAGAGAAAAGCAGGAGATCTTGGGCGCTGCCCTTAGGTACTCTAGCGGTAATGGCTCTTTCCGAAGAAACTTAGTGATCGAATGAACGTAGCAGTCCGGAAGCAAATTTCCTTCAGTTTGTGTAGAAGGCCAAGAAGCGAACTCCCCTACCCGGAAGTCTCTGCAAGGCGGCGTTCGGAGCGCCATCAAATCCAGAGAGCTCTTCCAGAGTCTAAGTGGAAATTACGAATTCAATTATTTAAGAACGTTCACATATTAATCTGATTACGTCATAATAATTACGTTAATAATACAAAAGTATAACCGTATATAAAACTGAAATTCCGCACGATGTTACAAATTAAATTACATTTGATAAAAATTGAATAAATTAGAATTGTAACAAGTACCTATTAGTCAGGACAGTTCATTTTGATGAGTTATTATTTTCGTTTTCCTTCTAAAGACTGTAATGTATGAATTTAAATTATTCCAACAGCTCTTAAAAAAATCTTTGTCTCTTGTGTGTAAGCTAACGGATTTCTGAAAATGTCAGTCCTACTGTCACTGACAAAGTGAAATTAGTTTATCTGATTTAACACGTTCATTAAACTAATTCTTGATAGTATTGACTCGTTCGTCATTCACTTAAGGGGTTAACGCCCATTTTGGATAAAAATTTAGCATTTTTGTTTATTGTCAAAAAGGATTATATGATATTTTCTGAATAAAACAGAAAAAAGTCAGAATCCTGTAGTCCTTAGTTTTTTTTGTTTTTTTTTAGGCCTACCAAAATTTTTCAATTCCATTTCTGTGGCCACATGATACTGTTTGTTGATCTGTTGTTTGTTATAGTATACATCATTCTCTTACATTTCTTTTTTCATATGTGGTATAACCTAGATAAGATGCAAATTTCAAAATTAGAGTGTGTGGGCCACGTACAAACGTTTAAGAGCAAGACTCTGCAAACTGGAAACTATTATGAAAAGGAACACACAGGACTGAAAATGTTTAAATGGAAATTGTAGGCTTACCAATGCCGAAATAGATAATCTGCAGAATTACTATGCTCAGGCTATTAGAAGAAATACAAATTTAGAAAAAATGAAACAAGATGTATGGCTATATACTTCCATAAAATGTTAGCGGACAGGGAGCGTCATCATGGCTTGTGTCCTAAAGAGGAGGAGTCATGGTGTAAGTACAATCGTTCCTTTGTAACGGGTGAGTCTTACTCACACAAACGTTTTCTCCCCTATAGGCCCACCTGTACTTAATGGTATAAAACCAATATTCAGAACTTAACAGAACCTGATCTACTGAAGAACTGTCTTCATGGCCTCACCCAGAATGAATCATTTAACGGTTTATTATGGAACAGGCTACCAAAAACTGTCTCTCTGGGCATAGACACACTCTACATAGCATTAAATGTAGGTAACATTGGAAAATGCTAAGTTTTAGAGAAGCAGGGAATCAATCCTGGAGCGAATATGGTGTCTACAACGAAGCAAATTGATAAACGACGGGTACCTAGACTTCAAAAAGCAATCGAGACACCGCAAAGAAAAGGCTAGAAGATTTGACAGAGTTATCGGACAATCCAGGTTATGAAGCTGGTTTATTCTAAATACGAACAATTGTCAGTTTTAATATAATTTTTATGCTGAGTTTAAATTTCTTTGCGATTTCCCGAAAACTTGCTTTTTTCATATAAATAACCCATTATCTCAGAAACTATAAATGATTTTTGAGGAACTCTTTGAAATTTTCACCATTTGTTCCACACATAAAGTGCAAAAAACGGTTCTAGAATTATAGAAATATATAAAACATTGAACCTATAAAATAATATTGGGCATACGGAAAATGAAAAAATATTTAATTTGTATTTAAAATTTCAAAACTAAACGGTGTTTACGTACAAATTACATAATTTTAGTAGTAAATTCTAGACATTATGTGGAAAGTTAATCACAAAATTTCAGGGTCCTGAGACGTATAGTTTTTGAGATAATGGGTCACAAACATAAGCATATTTAACATGTATTTAATATGGGACCCGTGAAACCCCTTAATACTGTTACAGATAGATTTACTAGGATTGATATCAAGCGCCTATTATATTTTATGAGTGACTGCATCAACCATTATGCAGAGAGGCCGACGACCTCCGCAAAGGTCAGCACAATAAATAAGGTCAAGGTAAAACTTCAAAGACATAACGGCCTTCGAGCTGCGATGACCGTTTCCTGGCCTCGAGCGCGCCCCTGTTCGGCAGTCGCTCGTACGTGATGGCGGTCTACAATTCTCTCAGCAGCCGCCTGGCAATTTATACACAATTATTTAGTCATGCGAGCAAGTCTGTTACGTAAAGCAAAGCGCCTGTTGTGACTTGTTTGCTTTAACATAAACGTAGCCAATACCAGACCGATTGCGAGCCGTCTGCATATACAGTAACGGGGACTTATTGTAGATCAGCGCGTACTAACCTGTTAAGCCCGAAATTTACCGCCCAACAACATCATGTATGCTGTTCCGCCCGACATCTGAATGAATGCTGTTCCCTGTATCGCGTAAGGGTTAACCAATCCTTCCTACTGCTGCCCTTCGATGCACAAAAAGCAGTATTGTGTTACCTACAAACTACAAATTCCCAATTTCGGTATTTTTCTGATATCGTTGTAAAGTTTTCAGTAATCTTTACAACAGTTTTCTATAACTCCTTGTAAAGATTTAATTAACTTCATATTATTAGAGACAGAAAAGTCATCTCTGGGTTTTTAAACACAATATTGCGAAATTTGATTTGCATGCATCAGATTTAACAAACGTTCATATATTTTAGATTTTTGGAGTGACTCGTCGCCAAAAGGGGCAATTCAGATTTAAAGGCTTTTATGGATATTAAAGTATGTACGAATGTGTGATTGTCTGAGTGTGTTTCTTTCTTGACACTAAAAATGAAATAATAAAATAATAACAGGTAGGTGTTAAAACGAACACTCGGCCTTCAAATTCTACGATAATAATAAGCGAACCATATTTTTCAATACGTCACTATCTCATATATCCAATGGCAACATCAACAATCACATCAAAATATCAGTAACATACATCGGACATTAAATGAATAATAATTTACACTATAGACTTCAACATGAAACTGAGTAAATAATAAACATGACCGTAGCACATAACATATGTAATAAACGAACAGATTCGTATGTCAGCTTCCTGAGGTGCAGACTGCTCAGACTACATTTTTGGAAAAATTTCGACTTCAAGTTTTACGTCATAGTTCCCCAAAGGTAAAAATGTTCAAATCAAACATTACATTTATTTGGATTTCGGTTAACATCATTTCCTTTATTTTGATGTTCGGCATGACGTTTGGCAATTTCTTCAAAATTTTTTTTTAATTTTCAAACCTAACACTACAGCTAGAATATAGTTACAAATTATCTTTCAAATTATCTTTAATTTGATGCCTCACTTGGACTTTTGCTATTTTTTCCAAAATTTTGGTACACTTTTTGGATTCTGGTGCCCCAAAATTTAAAAATTTTCAAAAACCGAACATTATCTTCAGATTGTGGTTAACATTCTGTTTAATCTGACACCCCATACGGGTATGCTGCAATTTTTGGATAATGCTGACCTCTCAAATTTTTGCCTCCCTGCCATCATATTTTTGAGGGAATCAATTTAAAAATCAATAGGGTTTTGTAGTAGGTTATATGTATGCCAAATCTGACGAAAATTGGTTAATGTATTCAACAGTCATCGTGAGACATATTCCAAACAGACAGACAAATGCCAAACGGTCTAGTTAAAGCTGAGAACTCGCTTCGCTCGTTAATAATAAAAGTTAGTTCCCAGTTAATTTGTTCTTTATTACACAAACTTGAACTCATAAGTTTGATCAGTCAATTTTAAAACTATAATTTATACTAATTTAGAGTAAATAGTTTAGATGCGTCTATAAGCACACATACACATGTATGCAAGTAACTGCACATGCACATTGACACATATTCTCAAAATCTATACGAAGTATGTATTCTTAATGAACCTACTTTATATGTGGATTTTATAACCCACGTGAAGGCAGTAAAGAAAGTTAAAAAATTACTACAATCATGACAATCATGATTCTGTAAATTACTAATTATTACAGAATCATGTAATACAAGACAGGTTAAAATAACATTTCTTTAACGTATAAACCGAATTACATTACATTTGACGATAAACATGATATAAATCAAACATTCATACCTGATACTAAGAAAACTCACGCAACTATGAATGCGTTGTTCAAGAAAATGAAACTGTTTTGCGACTCTACAGCAACACAAAAAGTATGAATTCACAATGGTTGTTTCAGTGGAAGTTGTGCAGACAGACTCGGTAATTTAAGGGATTGTGCCACGTGCAATTAGTAAGAGAACACGGCGCGCGAGGATCAACTGACAGGTTAATGTGTAACACTCTTCTCTTATCCTATTTTAAGATGTAGTTACACTGTTGTCACCTTGAAGTAGGGCCCTCACGAAGTCATATTGAATAACTTCAGAGGCACATATTTCAATAGCTGGAGCTAATCCTCAGAAATGAGGAACATTGGGGTGACAGGCAATCACGAACCAACATGTATGACTCTAAAACACTGTGTCGTCATTAACCTTTTCAAACACTGGTACAAAGTGACGTGTGTGATGCCTCTGTGAAAAAGTGCTCTAAAAACGCTGGTGCAAAATTCATATGTATCTAAACACACGTTAAATGAGACGTCAAAAACCCTCTATTATGTTCACTAGACTTAACATGATAGCAAACCAATGTCATAGATGTATCAGCCTAGTTTAAAAAGGAGAATACTCAAAACAGTAATTGTTTCTTTCGTCTTGCAGACTGAAAATAATGACGAATAGTTTATAGACGTTTCGTCTTTCTGATGTCTAACGCAAACCTTGGTTTCTTTAAATTTCCTACAATATCTTGTTTCTCATTCATAATACACCGTTATTTATCAATAGGTCCGTCTACAAATAGCGATAAAAATTAATATAATTTTCTTACTATTTTTTCTACTTCAACTCCTTGTTCCCTGTCTCTTATTCTTTTCGTCTGTGCGTGTTCACATAAAATACATAATTCTCAAATACTCATTCTACGGTGTTAACATGATCCTTCTCCATGATAACGTCAAATACGTACATAAAGTAACCTTAAATTTATTTAAGCTTTAAATTATGTATTTTCATATCTAAATAACTATTTACTATAAGTGAAGAAGTGAATAAAAAGTTAATTGCTCGAATAAAGAATTCAACTTCTCTGACACTTAGGCCTATATTACAAAAGTACAGTACAAATAAACTTCACAATAGCGTACTACACAGTCGTCCGGTCCGGAACTGATGATGATTTCCAGATGCAGTTCAGGCTACGCAGAGGTGTCCAATGCATCGCGGTGAACACGATGACTACTGCGGCAGCGCGACAATTAACGTTAATCAGTGTATGGGAAGGACTACATTTTCACTAAAGATATCAGCTAAATTACATTAGCGCCAATGTTTATAATTTCCTTATGTATGAACAGAGAATCTAACTCGGGTAAATCTAACTTTATATTATATCGAAATAGTTCCCGCTGTCAAAATTTTTTCGCATTTTCATGCAATTCTGAAAAAATAATAAATGTTTTATTAAGTTAATCTGAGAGAAGTTACTACACGACATTTTCCTGTTATACTGTAGAATTTACTAATAACTGTACAGTTCCTACAATACAGTGGTACCTACCGTCAGTCCGACAGTATAATGCCGGGTCTTTCAGGGAGCCGACCAATCAATCAATTTCAACGATTCTAATCTAGTCTCGTATCGTGTGCAACTCTAATCCAGTCTTCCTCTGAGACCATAAAGGATTAATGGATACAGCAATTTGTACAGCCTGCCAGAAACACAATCAGCTTTACTGCGGACGTCTGACAACTCTGCAGACACAAATCCTCGTAACGGTAAAATTGAAATATTTTTATATATGCAGCAATTTGTATTTTATACACTCCGCAGTTGTTTCAGAAACTTACTGATTTTGATAATACAGAAAACGGGTTTGCACTCAGTCATTAAGCAATTTTACCATTTGAGTAAACAAAAGCGTGAAATGAGTGTAGGGATTAACGTTTTCTAAAAAAAAAATGTATAAGACATTTACAGTACACTGATATATATTTCAAGAGATACAAGTTTGAAAATCTGCTGTTAGCAAGAGGTACGTAACGTGTTTTTAGGAACAGAGTTACCCTCATCGCAATAAGAGTCATCATTACAATTATAATAGCTCATAACATAATAAAAAATTAACACTTGTCACTTTCATGAAATGCCGCTGTCTAAAAACAGGCTCTGAATCGCAAAGTCCAACTCGTTACGGTAGCGTGGTGTTGCCCTTTATAGCTGGCAGCAACCATTTGGTGGAGTAATAGCGTTCGCGAAGGCGCAGTGACAGCTCTATACGCTGTCCAGGCAGTGAAGGCGGCTGGAGGGTTAGGAGACCCTTGGCTCACGCACGCACACTGGCAGGCCGCCTAACAATAGACGGGGGACGGCACTTGACCTTTGCTTCTGTCTTTTTAAATACAGTTTACTATAATAAATTAAATTTTGTTATTCTGCTTAATCTTATAGTTTTGGTCGTTCCATTTAATTCAGACTGTGATTTCATTTAAAATAAGTCCAAACACGAAGTTTGTACGACGATTTTCAAATGTTTTACTCTTATTTGTTTATTTTGAAATATTGTGATTGCTAAACTTCTGAGAATTATTTACGCGACTGTTATTAAAAAAATGTTATTATTAAAAACTAAGATTCTGATCATTTAATTTACTTTTCAACTATTTTTCTGATACACTCCCTTTGGATGCCAGAAGCCGGTTAAATGGCCCTATGGTTCATTGTTGGAACTGCTAGCGGCCGATTAAATCGGCCCGTCAAATGACACTGAGAACTGCCAGCGGCCGATCTCGCTGGCTTTTTGTATATTCATCGTAGCGGATGCATTACTTTTAGTATATTTTTATACTACACGTCAAATTAATTCTAAATAGTTAGGCTACTTTACTTTTTTTATACAAGGCTTTAAACTCGAGCTCAAAATTCAACTAAGTATATACTCGGAATTTTAAAATTAACTTTCTCTCTGCGTTCAAAACTCTGATGCTTATTTTGCAGGCTTGAGACTGCCGATGGCCGCATTAAAAGTTATATACAAGTTTATCAATATTTACAAATTTACAATTAAAAATCAAAATTCTAATAAAATATTTACAAAATGTAGCAATTTTGTTGTTTTGCTAAATGTAGCTTGGGTTGAGTGCAACTTTATACTATAGGTGCACAACCAAAATCGTCTTCATCAGTGGTGTCGTCATATTCATCCTCATCAGAGTCATCAGGTGCTAAGTTTACAATCAGTTCCTGAACACTTGCTTCATTTAACCCCTCGTTCCTCCAGTCTTCATCAATCAACTTCTGTACATGGTCGACGTATTTAGTCCACATGTCGGAAGTAAAGTTGACAACAGATTCTCTAAATAGGTTTTCAATATCTGCCAGTTTAAAGGTTGTATTCCTAACCTTTACGTAATTTTTTAGATTCGCCCAAACCATTTCAATAGGGTTGTAATGACAGTGATAGGGCGGTAGACGAATTACTTTGAAACCCAACTCAGATGCTTTTTTATCGATCACACAGGTAGGCGTTGGTGGCTTATGTAATCGAACTAACGCATATAGTTCCACCTTAAGAAGGTTATCTGGGAAAGGGACACCTCGAGCTTTCAACCAGCTGATCATTTCCGCTTTTGTTGATGACGATGTCGGTGGTTTGTTTAGAATCCTGGAATGATACGGAGCATTGTCCATAACAATAGTTGCTCCTTGAGGAATGGATGGCAGTAATGTATCGAAGAACCATGATTCAAAAACAGTCGCATTCATGTCTTCATGGTAATCTCCTGTCTTCTTAGATTGGAACACAAAAGGGGGAGCGCTAACCCATCCGTTGGAGCCACCAGCATGACAGATGATCAATCGTTTGCCTTTACCCAAAGGGCCGCCGAGAGTTCCTTGGATAGTGCCATCAATCCAACCAGTGTCCTTTCTCGTGTTTTCATTGATCCAGGTCTCGTCCAAAAATATAGTGTTTTTAATATTTACTTCAAGCATTTTTCTTAAGAAACGACACCTTAACAGGGCCACTGACGGCTTTTCCATGAGGATTTTTCTGCTGTTAAATTTCTTGTACTGAAATCCCATGTCTGATAATAGCGAGCTCAGTGAAGATTTTCCTCCCATATACAGTCCAGCTTCTTGAAGTGACACACAAAGTTGTCTGAGGGTAGGCGCTTCTTTTCGAGCATAGTAGCTCAATATGTGACGTCGAATAGCTCCTTTGTCGAAGTCATCCATGTCTGTTACTGGCCGCTTTCTCTTCAAACTTTTCTTCCGAGGAGTATGAATAATAATATTTTCCCTTTTGGTGCTGTTTAAGGTGTTATCTTGTTGATCGTCCTCAGCTGTGATTAAATCAATATCTTCAACTACACAGGGATCTTCTTGATTTTCCAAACTTTTTTTAATCTCTGCGTTGATACGTTGTATTGTTCTCAACGAAATGCCACAAGCATCTGCTGTTCTCTGCATTACTTTATTAGTATCAAGTAAAGGACCTCCGTTATACTTCTCTTTCTCAAAATAGAACAGAACAGAAGCAATCATTGTTCTGCATTGAGTATGTAAAACGTGACGTTTTTTACAAGAACTCATAATCACAAATCAACTATACACTAACCACAAATGAACTGATTCACTCACAATATACGCGACAGATCGGCTCTCTGACAAGACTGGCTGGTCTCACTACCCCGTGCAAGCTATTTAACGACTAAAAAAAGTCGGCGGGTAATCAGTGACTCACTCGGGGTACCCGGTACACGAGCAATGACCTCTACTGTTTGTTGGTTTGAGGGTGAATCACCCTCTCTACCTGGAAAAATGACTATAGCGACCAAGTGTAAACCAAGTAAGGAAGGGACGTCTCTCTTGCATGTTACTGAAATCTGTAATACCGGTAATTATTTTCCAAATTACGTGATACAATAATACACATTTAATTCCTGACGCGCTACCTCGTCCTCTCAAGTTATAGTTAAAGTTTAATAACATGGACAGTAAATTTTTAATATATTTACATAGATACATATCAAATTTCATTTTGTGTGTCTGTAAAACAATAATATATAATATTTTTATAATGAATAACATTTTTAAAAGTTCGTGCTAGTAAAAAGACAAACAATTATTTCGATAACGTATAACAACTATTATTTCATATATTGTTTATTTGAAATAAAAATATGAGGTTTGAAAATAATCTTTATATCTATATATTAAAATCTGTTACATATGTTGATTAATTTTTTCAGTATTATAACAATAAAGAGGTGGGTCGTCAATCTGCTCTTTATCGAGTATCACAATTGGTGAATCGGAAAAAAAAATTAAAGGGAGTGTCACAGAAAAATAGTTGAAAAATAAATAAGATGATCAGTAACTTAGTTTTTAATAATCATCATTTTTAATAATAGTCGCTTAGATGGTGTTCTAAAGTTTAACAATAATTAACAATAGTTTAAAATAAACAAATAAATGTAAAACATTTGAATATCGCCATAAAAACTTCGTGTTTGGACTTATTTTAAATGAAATTACAGTCTGAATTCAATGGAACAATCAAAATTAAAAGTTTAAGCACGACAATAAAATTTAATTTATTGTAGTGGACTGTAACTAAAAAGACAGCAGCGCAGGTCAAAGGCCTGTCCCTGTCTATTGTTAGGCGGCCTGTCAGTGTGTGTGTGTGTGTGTGAGGGTCTCCTAACCCTCCAGCCGCCTTCACTGCCTGGACAGCGTATAGAAATAGCGGAGACGCCCAACCGCTAACATAACAGGTGCCCAACGTCACAGTAAGTTACCTACTTCACCAGGTAAGAATATTCTGTTTTGATGAATACTCAAGATAACAATTGTGAGTAACTAAAATAAAGATACTAAATTAAAGAATAATATCCTGAAAAGTATCACAGGAAATACCAAGCATACTTAGAAACTGCACTTTTGCTAACACGGGGCAAATTCGGGGAAAACATCGATAAACTGAAAATTGCATATCGTTCACAGACATGGAGAGTAATAAAAATTGACAACATTTCCTTCTTTACTACTGAAAAGAGAATTCTGACGCGATGTTTACAGTTTCATTTGAAATGAAAATGGATCGAGGATATGAAATTCTGCATAGGAAACTATACCTATACATGTAAATCATTTGCATATTAATTACAAGTCTCTAGAAAATACAGAAAACGGTTAGCACTGTCTCCTGTCAGTACTGCCCTCAGTCAACCTCCTTCCCAAAATAGCTCAGAGTGTAATGTCACAAAATGCTGCTTCTAGTTTATTTTTGAATACAAAGTAGGGTACACAACGTGGCTAACATTTTACCTATATTCAACTCTGAACTGTCTTCACCTTCCTCAACTGAAGAGGGAAGCGGGAGAAAGGGCTCCGTGCTCAGAGCGTCAACGCTGAAATCGTGCTCTGAGCGCCGATACTGATAAGTCCGTGTTCTGTGCGCCGAGCTTATCTGTGCATCATTAGACACGGTAATACCTGGCTGCATATCTGTCTGCCCGTTGTTCTTTAACTCCGTAGCCAACATTAGCAGTCCTATGAAAATTTGTACAATTCATTGCTAAAAGGAATTATCACACCACTAGTAAGCTATCGGAGCTGCAGACCTCTCTAACTGTTTTGAACAAAATACATTTATTATTAAGTTAGTTAAATTTCAATATTAGACAATTTCTTATATAATCAGAAAAATTATGAAAACCCAATTACGCTACTGTTTTATTAGTAACATAACAATTTAAAGCAGACAATCATAAAATAAATACTAAAATTTCCGAACTGCTGCAGTGGACTTTTTGTTAAATTTGTAACCATAATACCTAAATGATAAATAATTTAGTTATAGATTTTCAGCTGATGTATGTTTCCATAGATATCTGTAGGATTATATCTAACGTTATTCAGATACGTATAACTGATAACAAAATATAAGGTATTTGGATGAGTGCTGAGACACGCTAATTCTGTCAAATTATTACACATAAAATGCAGAGGCTACAGATACAAATTTTGTATTTTAACTAAAATTCCTCACAACTTTAACCCCAAATAAACTTTTATAATTTTTGTAAAACTTTGAGTTCTATATTCGGCCCTTGGTGCTTCTAAAATTAACTTTTTGTTTTCATGTACGCTTAACAGGCTGATGTTTACCTTCGTACACACTTAGAATGTAATATACTCGTTTGAACGTTTCACCCTGTACTGATATTCCTCGTGAAAAAGTAAAGACTTCACTTTCTTCGAAGTAAAGATTCCATTTAGATCAAAATTCACGACTTTAGTACTACTGTGTCACGATTGTCAAACCACAACTAAGGAAAGGTGCGAATAACAAGCTCATCTACGAATCGTATGGTCAGCGGATTTAAGGTATGCGGCTAGATAACACGTAAGCCAGATAACCACACTAATATAGTGTTTTGTCTTCCTTATCAATCCGCTTACATAGCGCAACCTGTGTTTACGCATAGGTACAGCTCAGCTCTCCGTCTCATAATCGTATTTTCATTTTCTTAATTACAGTTGCATTTTATTAATTATCACTTTCCTTTATTCTCTCCTCAGATTTGTTCGTCCCAACCAAATGAGAAATCCTGAGATAATAAATAGGATTATTCACTAATGATCCATGTGCAAAGACACTATTACATGCATAACAAAAAATTTCAAAGTGAAAGTTGCACGGTTCTGAAAAATATGTAAGGCAATATTCATCTGTTACCTTTAAACAGCAGTAAACCTGAAATACTTAACTCCGGCGGATGCAAGTTATTTTATTTCTCATTGACACACACACACACACACACACACACACCTGTAGTTTGAGAACGAACCCGTGATTTCTGTAGTTAAGTGTAATTTGTATTTATTAAATAATATTACAAATACTAAATAAAAATAATAATAAAATTCTTAATTTTAGTAGTGATCGTCGATCAATAAATTTTAACGATGGAAGGTTTAGCGAGGATCGGTCAATAAATATAACACAAATTTTACATTGTTTGTATCGACGTTTCGACAATATTTAAAGTCATCATCAGGACCTGTGTACGGACAACAGACAAAAATCAACCACATAACTACCAACCAGAACACCCTACTGGAGTAGTAATAAGAACTTTTAATAATTAAGGCCTACATTATTGAACATTTTATAATCTGTATTCAGCTATACACATATATTGCTATCTGTACCAATTCCAATATACATTTAATGATTACTGCATCTATAATTATTTATAAACATAATTAATTAATATTATCCATATTATCAATAATTTAAATTGTAATATTGTATTGATTAGATGTTTGGAATATTATAATTATGTCTATCTGTCTATTTAAGTAAAACAATATGTAAGAAATTTTATTATTTTGCTGATGTAAAACAAACTGTCTTGATTCGGTTACGTCTTTGATTTTTCTCTATTGTCCGCACACAGTCCCTGACAATAAATACTGTCGAAATGTCGACACAAAGAATGTGAAAGTTGAGTTATACTTAATGTTATATTTGTGTGAACCTCGCTAAACCTTCCATTGTAAAAAAAAATTACAGGCATTGTACAGAGAAGGGCATTGAAAATGCTTCAATAAATCTAAAAAATATATATATTTATGTTCATTCACCAATCAATGAATTCATTCTTCATTTACCAATGTACAGATTATAAATTAAATGTAGTCGCATTCATAAGCGAAGTTTTATATGTGTACTACGTTATTGACAACAAAGAAGTAGTTTCTATGGAAACTCGCCGGTTCCCATCTTCGATCACGCACCAGCGGTCGTTTTCAAATGTGCGACACGTCCTTATAAACATTTTCAATGTTAAAATATTATTATTATATAATAATATTAATATTTAAACATAATTAAAGTATAATATTAAATATTATGCATATTATGTAAATATAATAATAAAATATGTTTCGGCGATTATTACGTGATATTATTATGTGACAATGGTTATTACTTGTTATTTACATTGTTGTAAAATAATATTTATCGAGTACATAGTCTATAGAGAGTAATATAGTCTACTGTTAAATTATGTAGACGTCGATATTCACCCCCCCCCCCCAATACAATCAAATCACAATTACGCATATTACACATATCGTAGGTGCAGATAATATTGTAACGTGAGATGTTTGCGTTCCTTAGAGCCACACGTTGTGGACGTCAATTTGTAACCTGACGTCGTCCTCCTCTCTTAAAGCCACACGTTTGTGCGTCAATTTGTAACGAGGAGACTCTTATGTGCTCTGTAAATGTGTATGTTTTGTGTGTTCGCCTCACACGTCGTGGTCGTTACTTTATGTTCACGCTGACGATGTCCGTAGCGATCTTTCGAATTACCAGTACACGCGAGTGGAAACCTTACCTGTTCTTCTATATCTGGTTGTATTTCCCGGGTGGCGCCAAATTATTTTAACTGAAAACAATTAAAATAAAAAATAGGACGATTGAGCGTTCGTGGCTATGACGGTATGGTGAATTCAAATTTACTCCCGCCACGTTCGAATTTCTTAATCTCACTGGTAGTTTGCCGAGTTTCCGACGTGAGCGCTTACCGTCACCTTTGCTTGTCGCTAAAATACACAAATCATATAATGCACTTTCCTATGAAATAAAGAACAGTGGTTACGACTCTGTACTAGTTTATTAAATTGTGATTAGTAGTTGTTCAGTATCATACAAAATTATATTTTGTTATTAAACAAATTTGCTCCGGCAATTATAATAAGACAATTATTTCTCAAGGCTTGACGAAATTGATTTTGAACGATTTAGTTAGTCATACATGGCGTCTACAGAATGTTTATTATTTCTATTTCGTTCAATAAATCTGGATTCTTTTGGTTTACGAAAAAATATCAATTTGATTACAATAAAGTACACTACCTTACATTACTGGTACTTATATACTATAAGGTGTAATTACAATTTGTTCCTGAAGTGTTAAAAAATGTATCTCAAAAGTTCGTAATTTCTATACAGGTTATTTTCTAATTTCGTATAAGTTTAGAGTTTATTTTTGATTAATCTTTGAAAGAAATTAGATCCTCAGTTTATAGTGAGAGTTAAAAGTGTTGTGAGAAAAAATTAAAAAGAATTTATTTCATAAATTCGGGTAATTCAGCAATACTTATCAATCAGTTGACTTATGGTGTAGTGTCATTCAGTTGAAATAGGGTGGGTCATCGTTTGGTCATCAATCTTCAATCATCTTGGGATTTAATCACGCCTTGCGTCTTTTTCGTATAAGTTGATCGAAATTTATTAATTTGGAATTAATTAATCTGGTCTGTTGCCTAGGTTGAATGTATTAGTTCCTCATCAGTTAGTTTGGTTCTTCATTTTAGTAAATTTGGTTACTTTTGATTGTTTTAAATTAAAATTTGAGTCATTTACGGCTTGGCGTCTATTCGTCTCGAGCTTCAATAATGGACTCACAGTTTCTAACGGAATATTCATAAATAACGCTTGGTTGTTATGGTAACGGTTTGACTCTCATTGGCTATTCATGACTTAAGACCATTGTTATAATATTTGAATTTTTATTCAAAATGACTAAATATCTTCTGGTTGCTATTATTCTTCTGTCTTCTTATCTAAGTATGAGATATTATCACAACTGTTCGTATTTTCTTTCAAAGATCATTTTGACATCCCTCAAAGCTGGGTTTGCTTATGTATTAATATTTTGACAGTTATGTTGATATTATCTAATTACATTTCTTTCTTATTTTATGTCCTTAATTTAACATTTATCTCTTAATATGATCCACTAATTATCATTAACTATTTACTTGCCTTGGATTTGTCAATATCATAGTTAATTTCTTACAATTTGTTGTTTTTGGTTTTTTACAGTTAGGCATTTCATAGGCCTAGGTAGCAATTGGCTATATTTTCTTATTTTATACAAATTACATATTATTTTACCTTTATACATGTTTTGTTTTGTGTTACAAATGATTTGTTTACTTGTTGAATTGATTTGGGTCTGTTTTATAATAATTGTATGTTTTCATTATTTTACAAAATCATGGTTTGTCTAATATTCTCTAACTGCTTTTCCAGTATTATTAGGTTTGCATGAATTTATCTTTTTTCTTATCTATATTGCCATTGTTTATAATTTGTCTATTATTTACTATTCTCTATAAAATATAACACAACATATAGGCTTATGGTCTGTATAACTCTTTCAGCCATATTCCTACTCATAAACTTAATCAAACAAATCTTTAACAGTTATTATGCTACTCTTGTTTACATTTTGTTTATTCTTATTTATTTTTTGGTGACAAACATCATCACACTATTTACTTTATCTAATTAACTATCCCTTTGAACATAGGATATTTATTGATTTTGCATTTCTATTCTTTACTATATTTTTCTATTCTAATCTTTACTAGCTAACCACGGTAACACTACCATTTTGACTCTTCCTGGGATTTTTTCCCTGAATATCCTTGTATTCCTGATCTACAATTAATCTTAATCCTAATAATAACAATATTCTTATTTTCTAACACTTTTCACCATTAACCTTTAGTGTTTATCACTGGTTTTTAGGTGTCTATACCTATCAATAGGGTTTTCTATTTATTTTGGGGTTTTTACACTGTCACTTTGCACTTTTTATAGTTTTTAAGTGTTATTAGTGGGTATTCCCTAACATTAAATTCTCTTTCTCACTTACTCATGTTCACTATCTAACTATCTCTCACTTTACAATGGTTAGTTATACTGTTAACAAATTTCATATCATTATAGAGTTATTTATAACATTTACTCTCTATTTACTTGGTTAGTGTACTTAAGTTTGTCATTACTTTATTGGGTTTTAATAATTATCATTTACATTGATTAATTAGTCGATACTAATAATTATCACTTACATTTATTATTTATTGGTTTCTTTTTCATTACTTTATTTGAGTGTAACATTTCTCCTTTTCTGTTCTATATTATTCGTTTGTGTCTTTTCATTTCTTCTCATTTTATTTCATTTATATTTTGTTTGTTTCCTTTCCATTTACCTTCTCATTTGATTTCATTTTATTGAGTCAATCACTTGGGTTGGGTCACAGTCGTTTGTCGCGTCTTAGTCTTTTTATTTTCATTAGTTATTTAAACATTTAATATAGTTGATTCATCGTTTTTTCCCTGGTATTGGTGTGGCTTTTTGTATTGTAACAATATTCATGTAGCGTGCTCGCATGCCCCTCTCACTTTTTTACGTTCTTTACGTTTGTCCTTACGTAACATGATCATGTCCCTCTCACTTTTTTACGTTCTTTACGTTTGTCCTTACGTAACATGATTTTATCTATGTCCCTCTCTCGCATGGTCTTTACGTTTTAACAGCCAGGTAGGCCTATACGAATACCTCTGCTTCACTCACCTACACATACTAGAACCGACATTACATACATGTGCATACACATGCGCTTGTGTGTGTGTGTGTGCCAGTCAAAGAGAAATAAAATAACTTATTTTCGCGGAAGTCTTAAAAGTAGTTGAATACTTCAGGTCTACTGCTGTTTAAAGGGAACGGATGGATATTATCTTATACCTTTTTCAGAAGTCTGAAAATTTCACTTTGAAATTTTTTATTATGCCTATAATAGTGCCTTTAGCGAATAATCCTCTTTATTATCTCAAGAGTTTCTTATTTGGTTGTGACGAACACATTTGAGAAGAAATAAAAGAATTTGATTAAATACAACTGTAAGTAATAAAGAAGAATACGAAATTACTACTAAAAACCGGTCTGTTAGGCCGTGGTGGATTTTTTGTAGCAATTTTGAATTTTAAGGAGAATATGATTATGAGAGGTTAGGTCTCAACACTCACTGCAAATTTTGGATCACTTTTACAGTGTTTGTAAACTGTTTCAAAAAAAGCTTTAGATTTTGTTATCATTTATGTATATTTGCGAATTAGAGATCGATGGAAACATGCATACACTGAAAAGCTATGACTAAATTATTTGTCATTTAGGTATTATGGTTATAAATTTAACTATAAAACTAACGCAGTAGTCCAAAACTTTTAGTATTTATTTTATGACTGTCTGCTCTACAGTTGTGTTAAACCAATAAAATGGTAGAGTAGTTGGGTTTTCGTAATTTTCTGATAACATGAAAAATTGTCCACTATTGGAATTTAACTAACTTAATAATAAATGTATTTTGTTCTGGGACCTTACTAGTGCTCTGATAATGGCTTTAGTAATGACTTGTACAAATTTTCAATTGGACCGTTAGTGTTGACTACGAAGTTAGTGAACAGTGGATAGACAGATGTGCAGCCAGGTGTCTCATGATGCAGAGAGATAAGTTTTATCAGTATCGGCGCTCAGAGCACGGGCGCTCTGACAACGCGACAGGTAAGCCCGCCCCCGTCATGACTTAGAGCTTCCGGCCACAAGAGCATGGATCAAATACGATCTTTGCGAATAAAGGTGCTGCCTGCTACCGGCCGTGCGAATAATGGTGCGGCCTGTTACCGGCAGTGGTAGAGCACTCATAAAGACCAAACGGTTTCAGGATTCGCTCTGTGAAAAGTTACTCATTATCCCGAAACTGATTAGAATAACAAACGACATGCCACTTTGGAAACAAAGACTACAAAGACAACATACAAAGTTTCCTCTATTTACAAAATGCTTACACTTGAAATTTATACAAGTTGATTATAAAATTTAGTTACACTTATTATTAAAAAATTGTTATCATTGTTACCCACAAGTCACGAAAGGTATGCAAACTATTAAGAACCAGGGTAATACATTTACAGTTTACGCAACGCCTTTATCGATATCTACAGAGAATTAAGCCATAAATTGTTAATTCAGACTATTCACTAAGCGCAACTACGTTTATATTTGCAAGACAGATAAGATACAAAACCGATGTTTTTTGGGAGGCGGCGTTCAATCTCTCTTATTCCTATGGAAATTCTATTTTTTTTCATAATAAGCATTACTATTATGAAAGTAAGACAGATTTAGCCCCTAAACAGGAATTGAGATACGCCGTTTTTGTGTAGGAGTGAAGTATCCTTATAGAAGATATAACCTCCTCTGTGTACAAATACGTTGAAAATTTACTACACACTCAGTACATGACGCGTTCAGAACTTTACTGAGGAGAACGACTTTTACAAAATAATGAAAGTGGTCGCATTAAAGTCATACTTTAAAGCCATTATCTCTGATAATTATTTGTTTTGACCACCGCTTACTCAGTTTTGTTAAAGAAACTATTAGCCTCTCTTGGTCCGTCCCTGTTCAGTAGCAATAAATCTAAGTAAGAACAGTTGGCACAATAGCAACGCTCTGGTTTTCAAATCGAGAGGTTTGCTGATAGGAACCGACAGAAATTCGTTAAGAGTTTTCTCATTACACGATCATACCATCTCTACCTTATACATACACTACAAAGCGAAGGAAAAAATGGTTACGGCAACGAATACCTACAATGAATATACTCATAAAGGTGAATCAATAAACAGAGCATACAGCACACAGTTTTTTTTCGTAATAGCTCGGTAAGGCTGCTTTATAAAAAGTGAACGACTGTCATCATACATACTGAAATACAAAAACAGATGTTACGTAATGTGAGTAAGACTAATCGATAGTAATTCTCACATATTTAGCAATCTGCTAAAACCATTAAAACAGAGCACGGTAGGCACACAACCGTCCCGTACAACATATAGCAATAATTGATTTCTTCAAATGGCGGGAGCACATATCCCGAAGGCGGGATGCTGCTTCTACTGTCTGGCAAGTTATGATCGGTGACCCGGAACCAAGATACTTTGACCCACCACTGCTTTCTAGCCGCCCGGTTTCACTTTGACAACATTTACACTTCACTCTGCGCAATTTACATCAGACCTTCTTCGAGAATTGAAGTAGGCCTAGTAAATAATTAACGCAGTCACCTTATACGTACATACTGGCTGACAGGGCGCCTATTCCACCTTATTACTGCCAATATACGTAATGTCAAAACGCTTAGTAGTCCTTATTTTGATACAGAAAATGAACCTATAAGTAAATTACTAACATAAAAATAAGCATCTTAATATTATCATTGAGGCATACAAAATTGAAAAATGGCACTGTATTTGATTACTGTACGATCTAGTGTGGCAAATATACAGGATAAGGTCGGAAGGAGAACAAATAACACTTCGACCGTCTCTACAGAATGCTCCTCAATTAGGCATATCTTCATGTTCTCCGTACCAAAACTACACTAGTTACTCAGAGAATGGCATTGTGAGAAAACAGACGAATAGGAGTACCCGCAGGAGTAAGGCTAAAAGTTCTGTCTAAAGACTGAACCTTAATGAGTTCAATCATTAGTATGGAAGCGTAGAAGTAAAATAATTTTCCAATCAAGACGGTGACTATAACTTTTGAGAAAAAAACCGTCGCTCTTCACCCGCCGGGGAAATCAACTGCGGGATTTGATATTTTTCACTTTAAAAAGAGGTTTGAGGACTATGTTTGCCAGAATCACCGATACCTATCACAAATGAACCAATCAGATAAACGCCGTATCTCGCAGCTTTTGGCGATATTGGGCATTCCTTTTTACCATTCACTGGTAACTACGAAAACCATATAAACCTCTCAACTGAAGGATATTAAAAATCTTCGCTCTGTGTCCCAATGTGGCGTCAACGTATAGGAATTGGGACTTCTCCCACTTTTTCGGGCAATTTTGGGGGGATACGCATGTAGTTAAAAGCGCAGAAGACAGTTGGCCAGTGAGGACCTCGTGAATACCTGTCACCATCAGCGCATACACCTACCTTGGTTTCTAGACAGCTACAGCCTGGACAATTACAAGGAAAATTTATACAATAAATTAGCCAAATTAGTCAATTAAGAACAATTAATTTTCTCAACGGATATCTTGAAAGTTATACAACTTAAGACAAGCATAATTTAACGAAATCTGTTTTAACTCTCTAATAACGTCATAACAACTGGCAAAAATTAAGATAAACAATTAATTATTTCACAAGAAGTAATGATGCGCAAAAAAATGTTACGAGTGACATTGTATTCCACTTTCCACTTTCTTTCTTCCATTTTCTTTTAAGAAACTTTAAATGGTCATTAAAAAATTTATTCTACGCCGACACGTGGCTATAATAATTACGATGATAAATAGTCGCCTGAAGAGTCGATACTTGAATCATACTTTCGGCAACCTCTCATGTGCTTCTGCCGGCTGTATATCGCCACCACATAAGTACTCCCGTGTTGAGATTTAATCAATAAAAGAGAGAGCAGAGTCCTAGTTGCCACTTGTTGTAACCCTCCGGTGCTACTACTGCACCTCGTCACCGCGTTCACATTATGTATTACAATCCCCCAACTCCGACCACAAGTATCTCGGTATAACGGCGAAAAACGCCTGTTAAAAATTTATACTTTCTTTCACTGTAGTGGTGGACACAAATGGTTTCATTTTCTTGAAGAATGTCGTTGTAATTCTCTTGGGTATAATGCACTATTGTAGTCCGAAACAGTTGTAAATAATATCGTCGACAAGGAATTGCATTATTAACGAACAAAGCATTGTGATAAATGTAATGAGACCTATAACGCAAATAGGCCTACAAAGATTCCTTAGTACTTAGAGAAGAACAATTGAAACATTAAATGTAACATATACTGTTCCGAGATTATGATCATGGTGTTTAGTGTGGATTACACGTAATAAAATCACCTTACACAAACTTAGCATAAAAACATATCGAGCAGGTCAGGTCATGTGCCGTATCAATGTTCCGTTTTCGGACTGTAACTGAGATGAAAAAGATGTAAATGAAAAATATCTAACTCGGTAACCGTTTCGGTCGGTATTCGTGCAAATGTATTACCGACAGAAGGTGAGATTATTATAGCAGATTGACTGTACAAAGGGACGGTGTTTGTCGCGTGGAAAGGATTTATTCCGTACTGTGGTTGCTGTGATTACGAACATGTACGCCCTTACTGTGAATAAGAATACGACGGTCTTCTGGTATCGGTGTTTGAGCGATAACTGTACTTGAAGCAGTAGTTCTGGGTAAACTATCTCACATAATATTTGTTGTATTTTTACAGGAAATAACTTACTCGAAGTGGCAACTTTTCTACATGAGGAAAGAGTCTATATTTTCGTCGTTTGGATTGATGGCTTCTTTGCCTTTAGTTTTCCTGTCATTGAATTTTCTTTCCTTGAAGAGGAGTAGTTTCTGCCCAGTTGTTGCTTGTAGTGTTATACGCTTCCGCTAAGATGTTTAATTAATGATGACGTCATACGAACCGCGTCGTACGTCTTGCCGTGAGGATGAATAACTTAAAACAATACAGCGTTGTTCTGCTGGCCATACGCTACTTAGTGCTTGCTGAAGGGTGCATGCTGGTGGAGGCATTGTGTGGACTTAGAAGGATCCTACTTTGAAGGATACTAATTCTTTATGTCTGTCAACAATTAACACACACACACACACACACACACACACACACACACACACACACACACACACACACAAAATATTGTGATGTTATTCAATTTGTTTCTTCTGGAAGTGTAATTTCGTATTTTCTTTTTAATATCTGACGCACGTTTCACTGAAAAATATCAGTATTATCCGAGATTTGTAAGTAAATTAATAACAATCGAAATAATTATAATATAGAAACTTACGAATAATCTATTCAGGTCTAATGTTTTAATGTTTATTTACTTCAGCAGCTGTTTTCTCGGTTATATTTGAAATATTTAATGTTTATATTTTATTCATTTTTATTTATTGTAATAAATTTATAATTTTAAATAGATCGTCTTGTTTTGTTTTTATTCGAGTTTGTTCTTTAATTAATAAATTATTGTTATTGTGTTTGTAAATATTACGATTTTCCGAAATATTCATTTTTTGACCTTTTTGTATGTTTTTAATTAATTTTATATTTTCAATGTTTGGAAATTGGTGGTTATTATTTAGACAATGTGTGGCTAAATTAGATTTATAAATATCTGGTTTTAAAAACGCATTGCGGTGTTGAAGGAATCTATCTAGCAGCTTTTTCTTTGTCTGGTCTACGTAAAATTTATTGCTATCTGGAAATTCTATTCTGTATATTCCATTTTTAATGTGAATATTAGATTTAGTTTTAGGTTTTATTGAAATTTAAAAAATGTTTAAACACAAATTTTAAAACGTAACAATGAACGTCCAGCAAAATACAATATAAAAAAATATCGGTATGGAGAAACATACATGACTTCCATATTCTAAGATTTATATTTAAAATCATTTTCGAAATGAAATATTACCATAGAAACTACTTCTTTCTACTTACTGCTTCAGCCTTAACCACAGTACTGTGGTCACTAACGTATACCACCTCACGTTATCGCACTCGATTTTCACTGATGATGGAAGTCGATGGCATTGCCGAAAATTCTGTTTGAATTTGCGGCTGTTATCGTTTGCCAAAAAAAAAAATTTCCCTTGATAAAAAAAACCGTTGCAGGTAAACTACCCCTTTCCCTCAACCGATCTTCACCAAAAACAATAGGTCGTGAGTACTCTACAAATCAGAGCTGTATGCAAAAAATTATTTGATTCTGTTTGAATTTGCGGCAGTTATCGTTTCCCATAGAAAATAAAAGGTTGCAGGTAAACTACCCCTTCCCCTTAACCGATCTTCACCAAAATCGAAAGTCATTCAGACCTCTACAATTCAGGGACGTATGCAAAAAATTATCTGATTCTGTTTGAATTTGCGGCTGTTATCGTTTGCCATAGAAAATACGCTTGATAAAAAAACGTTGCTGGTAAACTACCCCTTTCCCTCAACCGAACTTCACCAAAAACAATAGGTCTTGAGAACTCTAGAATTTAGGGCTGTATGAAAATAATCTTTTGATTCTGTTTGAATTTGCGGCTGTTATCGTTTGCCATAGGAAATACCCTTGTTAAAACATAAAACGTTACAGGTAAACTACCCCTTCCCATTAACCGATCTTCACCAAAAACAATAGGTCTTGAGTACTCTACAAATCAGGGCTGTATGCAAAACATTATTTGATTCTGTGTGAATTTGCGGCTGTTATCGTTTGCCATAGAAAATACCCTTGTTAAAAAAACGTTGCAGGTAAACTACCCCTTTCCCTCAACCGATCTTCACCAAAAACAATAGGTCTTGAGAACTCTACAATTTAGGGCCGTATGCAAATAATCTTTTGATTCTGTTTGAATTTGCGGCTGTTATCGTTTGCCATAGGAAATACCCTTGTTAAAACATAAAACGTTACCGGTAAACTACCCCTTTCCCTTAACCGATATTCACCAAAAACAATAGGTCTTGAGTACTCTACAAATCAGGGCTGTATGCAAAACATTATTTGATTCTGTTTGAATTTGCGGCTGTTATCGTTTGCCATAGAAAATACCCTTGTTAAAACATAAAACGTTACAGGTAAACTACCCCTTTCCCTTAACCGATCTTCACCAAAATCAACAGATCTTGAGAACTCTACAATTCAGGGCTGTATGCGAAACATTATTTGATTCTGTTTGAATTTGCGGCTGTTATCGTTTGCCAAACAAACAAAATTACCCTTCCTAAAAAAAAACCGTTGCAGGTAAACTACCCCTTTCCCTCAACCGATCTTCACCAAAAACAATAGGTCCCGAGTACTCTGCAAATCAGGGCTGCATGCAAAAAATTATTTGATTCTGTTTGAATTTGCGGCAGTTATCGTTTGCCATAGAAAAAAAATCTACAGACAGACAGACACACACACAGACACTTTTCGGAAAACGACTTTTTTTCATGTTTTGAGTGTAGTAGAATCAGAATCTGCAATAATCTCGAACACGATTTTTTTTGCCATCACCATACTTCCATTCCTTAAGGAATATGGAAGTAATAGTATCAAACTCACGGAACAACTAAAAAACGTAAAAGTAAACAGAAATACAAAATTATATTCATTCGACATATGAAACATGTATACAAACATTCCCATTGGATAAGTGTGTTCTATACTAGTATGGTATAATAACTTTTAATAATATACGTTATTGAACATCTTACAATCTGTATTCAGTTGTAATAGACTATACTATGTATAGTACAGTCACTGAAGCCGAAAAAAAAATAGAAATTGCAAATTAAGAGGCTTCTACGAGATTTTTGACATGATAATGTCTTATGGCTGGGGGTCATTTGAAAATTTCTGTAACGCATCACGCTGCATGACGTCATCATTTACCAGCCGGGAATCGTTAACTAAAACCGCGACCGCTAACGTGCTAACGTCCGTCGCAGATTAAAGACCTAACAAGCAAACAACACTGCATAGCTGTAGATAGGTATGTAACCAATCAGTCAGTCAGTAACCATAATAATGTTGCGTTTAGCTGGCGGCTGAAAGACATTATCATGCTCTTAAGCTTTTACCATTTGGTAAACGGTACTTTACATTTTTGCATAGGGCTAGATAAAAAGGTAAGAAAGTTAAAAAAAAAAGTTTACAAAAATTCAGTCGCGGGTTTTCGAAAAAAGGGAGGGGGGAGGTACAAAAAATTCATTTTTCGTGATTATCTTAAAAAATATTAAATTTATGAGAAAAATACAAAATACCAAAAAGAAAGAGCATAAAAGTCTGCATAAAAAAGGTTATTAATATTTTTTGTCAGGGCGATAATGTTAGTATAAAAATTAATTAAACGTTGGCCAAATTTTTCACAAGGTGGATTTTCACATAAAATACATGCTTATTTTCACATAAAATACATGCTTATTTAATAGACATGCAATTTTTTCAGGAATATAAGTGTAAAAACTCATTATTAATCATTTTTGTATATATTATTATGTATAATTTTTTACTTATTTATTACGCATTATAATGAAAATGTTATTAAAAAATGTACTTTATAAATATATTCAAAAATAGTTTTTCTTCAAATCATTGAAGATTTTGACAATAAAATAACTTTTAAAACACATTTCTTCTTTATACAAATAATAAATTATTTACTTATAACTTATTATGATTTACAAAATTATTAAAATATCGTTTATTTCTTCAATTTTTCGGTATTTTTCACAATTATCAAGGTGGAAAATAACTTTTTAGTACATTTATTATTTATTTATAAAATTTAATTATAACAATTATTTTTATAATGATCAATATATTTAAAAATCGATTTCTTCCCCACTTTCTTGAAAAGATTCAGAAGTCAAGTCTTCTATTTCTATTTCTCCCTCATCATACACAATATTTGAAAAATTTGTGCACAAATTAAATTCAAAGTTTCCACAAGCCGATGAACAGTACAATCCACTTTTTCTGCAACTCCATAATTTTCCACAATCTTTTTTGCAATTACACAAGATCATTTGGGCTAGAACCGCAACAAATTATAAAATATCAAAATACACAAATCTTAAAACATAATATTGAACTTCCAGCAAAATACAATATAAAAAAGAGTATCGAACTCACGGAACATTCAATATCGAACTGCGTTAATTCAATATCTGTATGGCGCATGTACCAGCTGTCCTCGCTCTCCCTAAAATTCTTCAACTTTTAGGGTCTGTTCTTTTATGCCCATGCACGGATATAAATTCTCACTATGTAGAAAAGAAACCTCAAATATTGTAGTTTTACGTACAATAGTTACATTTTAATATTTTTTTTTTAGTTTTTAACTATTAATAATAGTATTAATAAATACGCGCAATGGACATATTTTACATTTATTAATAAAAGTTACATTTATTTAAATTTAAATAAATTTTAACAATTCTTTACATTGCAGTCTTATAGAAGACACTTTGACCAATAGGTGTTTATAATTTTGTTAAAAAATATTTATTTTGAAAATTTCTGTGGAAATTTTAAGTTAAGAAAATGATGTAGGCCTATACTTGGGAACTCAAAAAAATGATAAATTTTAAAACTCGCTTATTTTATGCCAATAAATCAATACTAATTTTTATTATTTTTTTCAAAGTATGTAAAGTTTATATTTTGAAGTTTTTTTTTAAATGTAAATACATTTGTAATAAATTGTTAATATGTTTATGCATTAGTTGAAAAAAATAAAAACAAACAAGTTATCACTTTATTTTAAGTATTTATTAATACTTTAATTATTTTCTTTTCATTTTATGTAAAAGTACAAACATTTAGCTTTAAAATGCTTTTTGATTTTTGTCTCTACGACTATTATAACGGATTTTATTAAAATTTGTATGTTGCAATGTCAGAAAAAATTAGCCTTCCCGCTCATCGGGGCGGACTCCGACAATAATTTTTTTTCTAATAATTCAATTCCATTTTTCTCACAAAGTATTGGCCTGACAAAAAACATGATAAATAGCTTTTTTGTAGAGAATTTAATGCTCTTTATGTTTTGTAATTTGTATTTTTTTCGTTAATTTATTTTTTAAGATAATCACGAAAATGAATTTTTTGTACCTTCTCCCTCCCTTTTTTTCGAAAACCAGCGACTGAATTTTTGTAAACTTTTTTTAAATTGTTTCTCACCCTTTTATCTAGCATTATGCAAAAAATCTCGTAGAAGCCACTTAATTTGAATGTTTATCCTTTAGTGACTGTACTAGTAGTCTATGTAGTAGTAATAGACTATATTACTCTGTATAGACGATGTACTCGGTAAATATTATTTTAAAACAATATAAATAGTAAGTAATAACCATTGTCACATGACTGATTTGTTTACCATAATTTTGTGTTTGTAATATCAGTAGTTCTGTTATTTTGTACATCATTCTCTAATTTATGGATTAAGTGTGTTCAGTGATAGTAGTAATAATAACTTTAGTAATAATAGTAGTAGTAATAATAGGCTATACATTATTGAACATCTTACAATCTACATTCAGCTATAACATATTTTTAGACATGTAGGCCTATTGCTATTTGCACCAATTCCAATAAACATTCAATGATTACTGGCTCTACAATTATTTACAAACGTTATTAAGGGCTTATTATACCCTGTATATTATCAATAATTTAAATTGTAATACTGTATTAATTAGGTTTTTGGAATATTGTAATTATGTCTATCCATTTAAGTAAAATAATGTGAAAGAAATGTTATTATTTTGCCGATGTAAAACAAAACTGACACACACACACACACACACACACACACACACACACAGGTAGGCCTACTATACTTATACTTAGACTCTATACTTATACACTCTCTACGTAAGCGTAAAATATGAAAGACGCGGATTGACAACTGTACCGAGTTTATGTTTAAAGGTAACGGATGAATACACATTTTTCAGAAACCTGCAACTTTCACTTTGATATTTTTTATTATGCATGTAATGGTGCCTTTGCACATCGATCATTAGCGAATAATCCTATTCATTATCTCAGGATTACTCATTTGGTTGGGACGAACAAATCCGAGGAGAGAATAAAAGAAAGCGAGTAAATCAACTGTAATTAAGAAAAGGAAAATACGATTATGAGACGGAGCCCTGAGCTGTATATATGCGTAAACACAAGATGTAAGCGGATTGATAAGAAAGAAAAACTCACTAGAGGGGTATCTAGCCGCATACCTTAAATCCGCTGACCATACGATTCGTAGATGAGCTTGTTATTCGCACCTTTCCTTAGTTGTGGTTTGACAATCGTTGTGAAACAGTAGTAGTAAAGTCGTGAATTTTGATCTAAATGGAGTCTTTACTTCCAAGAAAGTAAAGTCTCTGCTTTTTCAAGAGGAATATCAGTACAGAGTGAAACGTTCAAATGAGTATATTATATTCTGAGTGTGTAGGAAGGAAAAACATTAGCCTGTCAAGGGTACATGAAAACAAAAAGCTAATTTAGAAGCACCAACGGCCGAAAATAGAACTTACATTTTTTAACAAAATTATAAAAGTTTATTTGTGGTTAAAGTTATGTGTATTACAGTTAAAATACAAAATCTGTGTCTGTAGTCTCTGTATTTTGTATGTGTAGTAATTTGACAGAATTAGCATGTCTCAACACTCACTTTGGATCGCTTTCAATAAGTTTGTGAACTATGTCTCAAAAACCTCATATTTTGTTATCAGTTACAAGTATATGTGAATACCGTTAGATATAGACCTACAGATATCTATGGAAACATACATGAATTGAAAATATATGACTAAATTATTTATCATTTTGGTATTATGGTTACAAATTTAACTAAAAATCTAATGCAGAAGTTTGAAAATTTTAGTATATATTTTATGACTGTCTGCTTTTAATTATTATATTACTAATAAAATAACAACTAGTTTGGTTTTAATAATTTTTCTGGTAATATAAGAAATTGTAATACTGAAATTTAACTAACTTAATAATAAATGTATTTCGTTAAAAACAGTTAGAGAGGTCTGCAGCTCCGGGAGCTTACTAGTGGAGTAGCAATGTCTTTTAGCAACGAATTGTACAAATTTTCATAGGACGGCTAATGTTGGCTACGGAGCTGAGGAACAACGGACAGACAGATGGCAGCCACGTGTTACCGCGTCTAATGATGCATAGATAAGCTCGGCGCACAGAACACGGGCTTATCAGTATCGGCGCTCAGAACACGACTTCATCGTTGGCGCTCAGAACACGGGCGCTCTGTGCACGGAGCCATACATATATTGTAGTGTGATTTGCAGAAACAATTTTCATTATCTAAGTAACTCGAGATGACAAGATAAGTGGGCGCTACGAGCACGGTCAGTTTGTTGACAGGCGCTCTGAGCACGGAGCCGTTGTTGTATCTTATTGTAATTAAGAAAACCAACGCACACGCACACGCACACGCACAAGAGGTGTCAGACAAGATAGAGAGATGTAAAATCTAAACATGAAAGATCTAAACAGAGAAATGCATCAGACTAAACATGAAACAAAGCACATACTAGTAGGCTACAACAGAGAATGTTTGCAGAACCACAACAAACAACAACAGAACCCAATACAAATACGGAATGTCTCTCTAACACACAAGACACCGAATTCAGACCGCGTTATGATACACAGAGATGGTAAGATATTTCTGCCATTCGTACTGAGATGCCAACACGGCTGAACAACAGCGGTTTCTTTGTCTATCTCTCTGTCTGTCCTTCTCTTTCACAACACAATCTGATGCGCGCGCAAATATTGAACATATATCGTAATGTCCAATACATACTTGGATCACCTACATGATTATCAACACCACAATAATACAGCATATTATGTATGTTTAATTTTGGGGTTGGAGTAGAGTGCAGAGGACTTCATGGTGAGACACAATGAGTAGTGATGAGCTATGAGCAATAATGGAATATTTAAGACTGTGGAAAAGTCTCGTCAGAAGAACATACCAAACACTGGACCACTTAATTAGTCAAATTAATTACGAACCTTCTATCCACGCCACACTCAGTCTGTACCGTCAACAGTGTCGACCGATTCCGCCCCAAATCAACATTTCAATACGTATAATAGAAACGTTCAATAATTATCGTTAAAGAATTTGGTCACATCGACCCTCGAATGGTATCATCAGGTCAACACGAAAAATTTTTGCGACATTAAAATAGTTAATACTAATTGGTTCTGATGAAGACAAACTATTCTGACATTTGAATCTCTTACTTAGCTTTAATTGCCAAGAAAAACAGGACTAAGATTTAGTGGAATATTCCAAGTCTGCTAAAGAAATTTTGAATTTAAAAAGTTTGGTTGGCAATACCGAGTAAACAGTCATATTCCAAAAGACAATCATTGTGATTACATAAATCTAAATCGTCGGAATCCTCTTATTATTTCTAAATAATTCGCCATGTTCCAGATTTAATCAGAGTAATTTAAGTTACACTTGAAATAGTTTGCTCTACAACGGAAATTCACACCCGGACTTTTCTATAGGCCACGCTGTACATATGAATGACAGCTATGAAAATGTTAAATTTCTTCTTCAAAATATTATATATAAAGACCATCAAAGGCAGATTTGTGGAGATCTGTAAGTTATTGCCATCTTACTCGGAATTCAAATTATTGCTACTTTCTCTGCGGGATAGCCGTGATACGTCTTTACTCTAGGTACGAAAAGTGTCCTGTAAACAAGAATATCCAGTACACTCCCTTAGTTGTCCGTGATGAAATCATACTGCCACATTTATACATTAAACTCGGGCTGGTGAAAATTTTGTTAAGACAATGAATCAGGAGAAGCTTACAAGTAGAGAAAATTCCCACATTTGAGTGATGCTAAGATCAAGGAGGGAATCTTTATTGGCTCGCCAAATTCATAACTGCTTAAAGACGAAAACTACTTACTGAAGAGAATGAGAAACTAGCTTGGAAAGCCTTCAGTCTCTTGTTGACAATTCATTATGTAGTCAAAGTGCTGAAAACTATGATGTAGCTGTTAATGAACTTCTGACAACATACAGAGAATTAGGTTGCAATATGTCACTTAAAATACACTTTTTTGATTCAGATCTTGCCTTCTTCCCAAGTAACACTGATGCAGTGAGTGACGAGAATGGAGAGCGCTTCCATCGACATTTCAGTGATGGAAAAAAGATAACGGGGCAAGTGGAACACATCTATGTCTGCTGCCTATTGTTGTTGGAATGTGACAAGAGATGCCCCACAAGGTAGACTAGAAGAGAAACAAAAAAAACAGAAACGCTCGAACTAACAGACACAAGAGCGGAATCTCGGAATACATGTCTGTTACATGTATATGGAATCAGGAGTACACTTATAGAAGTTTTCATGTCTTGATACGAAGAGCTAATAAAAGTGTTTTGACGTCATATTATGGTTTCTCGCCACAATTTTGGATGGAAACTACTATTTTAACAACTTTTATTATTACTATTTTTTTGTTCACCACTGTGTTTGTAGATCTCCGACCCAGATCAGCTGTGTGAAATACACAGTATTTCAATACTCGTAACACCATTCAACAATCGTTTTATCAGATGTTACGGTGACCCATTAAAAACAAATTCTACTTAGGTCATGGTTTAATGACTATTAATCAAGCCCTAAGTAAACATTTGAAAACCGATGATAATAGACGTTATAGTGAAACAATGATTGTGCGATTTCGCAATCATCTCTTTTTCATGATTTCATTGAATCTCTTCAGTAGCAACCAGCGATGCGCAAACAATAATTTACCAGCATAGGAAAATTAAATATTTTCTAATAAAATTAAAATCTAATTATTTGCGTTATGCTTCTTTCCTTTGTGTTTACAAATTCCACCACTAAGGGTACGTTCTCTTTCCGTCCTGAAGTTTGTACGCACATATACTACTACGACAACTTCTTGTTGCCTATAATAGTTGACAACCTTTCCCTGCCTTTTCTGAAAAACTGCGAACAAGTGAAAAGTAATTCATGGTACAACCGATACATGGTGTCCGTATGTATATGTTTAATACCAGAAATGTGTATCTCATATCTTTTATTAGTATTAGTATTAATTTAATTATTTAATTCTGTTAGTACAATTTGATTAATGGCGATGGCGCCGTTTGCAAGAATTCCATCGCCATCTAGATTTATAGAAGCGACTGTAGTACGAGCTGTTTACTACTATTTACAAACTGCGTAATATACTCTATACCAAAAATGTCATGAAAACAAAAAGATATTGTGGTCATGTAAAAATCAGTGTGTTAATCTGAACAAGTACAGCGTGCTAATTAACACATTTATTCATTTATATACTTAAAATCATGTATGACCTGTACCCGTGATCTATATCTTGTAGGTCGAAATGAAGTTCCGGCGCCAACCATAATAGTCATTGGACGCGCAGACAAACTGGACTATTTTTGTAACAGTTATTTTTCTGTGGAATAAAATACGTGTAAACAGTATATTTAAGTCACCTTCTTATGATAACTTGGAAAACACGTTTCTTGAAAAAAAAAAAACATTACCTACGAAATGCACTGACTGATTCAAACGAAATAATAGAATCAGCTATTCTTCGCAAGTTAGCAACTTTAAATTAAAAGCTGATTTCAATGCTTCTTCTCTACTGATGAAAATAATACATTCAACCTAGCGTTAGTTATAAAATAGTTAACCACTTAATTGCATTTTGTGATTAAAGCGTGTACCCTGTACATTACGCTTATTTAGAAGAAACACTGCTAACAGAAAATCGAAAACCGACCAAGTGTTACTGGTGCTTAAAATTTTCTTGTGCAGATGTACACATAATCTAAATTCCAATATTATAATTTTTGAATGTTGGCAGCTTAGAAATTTGCATTTACTTGGAACACGACTTTTTCATTATCACAAACTTCCATTTTCTACGTAACACGGTCATAAACAGAAGGATTCGCTAGAACCGTGTCCAGCTTTAATGATCCGTTAAAAAAGTATTATGGTCTGTGTGGCGACGACGGTGAGTCACAGATGGATTCGTTCGTTAGTCTTGTTCTATTTTCACCGACACTGGTGGTGGTTAACCCCGACTACCTGTGAATCCTCTCGTAACAACGAACAAACTACGGCCAACAATTACAATACTCTACAGGTTTTTGTATACAAGCAGATTAACTTTAACTTTTTGTAAACAACGGGATCAATTTTCATACAAACACAAAATGCAACTGACGTGCAGTGACGTCATGTGTAATAACTTTACAATATGGAATATAAAATTGCATGCCAGTAAAACATGTAAGTATTATAAGAAGTACAGATAGGTTTCGCTGACGTAATGATCAGCTTACAATGCTTAAAAAACGCATAGATTCGGATCTAATAAATTCCAACCACATTAAACAGCGGGCAATAATAAATAAAATAATGACTATATATATATTGCAACGATACAAATTATAAATGCATAGATAGTTAATTGAAATTATCTAAACAGAGTCTATATCTGGAGGTAGGAAAAATTTATTAATTATCACATTAAAAATTACTACTGTCTTATTGCGTTATAACATAAAATTGTTTATTATTTAATTGTCTTTAAATAAAAGAGTCTATCGGTTCGTTTTACATATAAAGTTAATTGTGCGTAGAATTCCAATGGTTATGTAGACATCAGGCGCTCCGCTCTCGCTGCTACCCTGCGCGTCGCTCGATGACTACTACGCCGACTATTCACGTCATGCATACACGCACTGTGATATCGAACTATTGTTGTTTATAATCTTAATCTCAGGGTTTTAACTGGGTACAAATAGATCATGTGTATTCGGCTTACACAATTCCTGCTTCTTCCAGTGTTCTTACGTTATATTCAGAATACCACGATAGGTATTCCCCCCCCAGACCGGAAATCTTCCACGGTTCACGGGAAAGCACTAAAATAAGATCTATTTAAATTTATTTGAGTTCTAATATATGGCTACGACTACGATGAACTCGTGCCGTCTACCAAAACTACTAAGTCTTATAGAAATAGACTTGTCCTGACACGAAAAACTCGCGACAGTCAGTACGTCATTCTATGACAAGACTTCGGAGCTAACTGAACGATGTGTTCTCTGCAACGGTTCGACTCAAATAATTTTTAGACCTTCTGATTGGTGGAAAATCTAGCAACGTCATAGATGTTCACAATGATAGACAGACTTCAAGTTAAAACTCTGTCCGATTCTGCAAAGGCCTGTCTAGATTTAATCTACAAATTTTATTACCCTCTAGGAGATAACGAAATAAAAGAAGAACTGATTTCATTAAAAAACATACAAAAATTATAGTTTTGGAGAATTGAGTATATGGAAAATGTAGTTTACAACCATGCCAACACCCTGTCCAAGTTTCAAAAAGTAATGTCAATTATCAAGGAAGTTATTAAATAAATCTGAATCACCCGCGCACCCACACACAAATATTCCACTTGACATAAAAGAGTACAAAATTATGCATATTTTGACATAATATATGTTTTTGTCCATACCTTAATTCAAAACGTATGACAACTTTGCACAGAAAAAAACAAAATCAATTATAACATGTCTATGGCCGTCAGAGAATGTGTTACAGCAATAGTGTCCCCATTATATGAAACTTAAATCATGTTCTGTTGCTCTCTCTCTCTCTCTCTCTCTCTCTCTCTCTATATATATATATATATATATATATATTACATTTAATATTTATACATCAATTTATATCATCAAATATGTATAAATATTAAATGTATTATATACATCAAGAAACGGACTGTAGCAGAAAGTGATTGAAATATATATATATATATATATATATATATATATATATATTGTAGCGTGACAGATAAACACATAATAATGAATGGCATTGATCATTAAAATAATATAATATAATAACATTAAATCCGAAGAAAGCATTAAAATAATATAAAGAATTAATTCAGAGCAACCGTGCAGAACAATCATGGATATTAAAAGTATAAGTTCGTATAAAAGCAATGTTACTAGTGATGAATCATCAAAACCAGTTTAATAACTCAAGGTTTAAAAATATAACCCAGGAAGGTAAGGAGTAAATAAGGAAGCAACCCAGAGTATTACTAAACCCACAACGAGTATAAGGAATAAATAGAACAAGGCAAGATCCACCATAAAGGGTGATGTATTCAAAGAAGCCAGAAGAAAAGAAGACATCATTGAAGAAAGAAGAAGAAGACAGCATCCAGAAGAAGAAGGAATGCTCTTATAAAAAACACCCATATCCCCATATCCCAAAATAAATAAAAAACATAATAATAAAAGTATAACGAAGTATTCATGAACAGAAACCATATGTACAATAAAATTAAGAAAAAAAGTGTATAGAGTAAGAGTTGCCAGTGGACCAAGGTGAAACAATAATATAATACCCAAAGAACAAATCTTCATTGTAACCCACAAACAAATCTCTTGATGTTAATAAGACTAAACAACCATTTAGAAATAGCATCAAGAAGTGTAAAGTGAACCAGTGCTAGTTTGTGTATTATAAAAAATAAACCTTATGTTTCATCCTTGGCATCCACAAACTGTGTAGATAATGAAAAATACAACTTTTTGAGTGACTTATGATTTGTACAGAGTGAATATAATACAGGTAATAATATAGAGCTGTCAATCTGTTTGAAATGACATTTATGTAAATGATGAGTAAAAACAGAAGCAGACACAGGATTAAAACACAAAGTGACAGGGTACAATTACCCAAAACCATATTAAAAACAGTTAAAAACTGATAATTCAATTTAGCATAAGAAATAGTGAATAAGAATGTAGAAAATAAGGTTTTGTGTATATAGAATAGGATATTTTAAAAATGTATTAGTAATAAGAACCTTTTAATAAGTTTAGAACCACTAACATCCTAATTGTAAAATATTTATTACTTGTATTGGTGTTAATGGTTGAACAGGATGTTAGCATGGAAAAAACATTCTTTGTAAATAATATTTCTATTTTAGTATTAAGTTTTGATTATAAAAAAATGTCTAACTAGTTGAAGACAACCATTATTTAAAATTATTTCTATCTGTTTATAGTATTGAAACAGATACTAATTGTTGTTATGTTTAATAGAAAAAATGTTTAATTTATATTACAATGTTAAAAAGTCAGAGAGGGTATAACTAAATATATATTTTTATATAAAAATTTGTATGACAAAAATGGTTAAGAATCTAGGCAAAATGATGAAAACTAAACATCATTAAAACTGAGAAACTAAGTACTTAAATACATTTAAACTGAAGGGATTTAGATAACATAAACCAGAAATGAAGCCATATAATTAGAAATATAACTTAGAAAGATTTTGTAAAATTATAGCCAGGATTATAAATAAAAATGGAAGTGACAGAACTCAAAAATTTGGAGAGGGGAGTCATATATTCCAACATATTTTAAAACTTAACCAATTCAAATAATTGCAAGAAACTAAGGGAATATAAACCTTTTATTACAATATGAGATTAATAATCATAAATATAACTTAAAAATGGCAGAATTTGCATAATGACAGGAAGCTGATTTTGAAAATTTACAAGATACAAAATGAAGGTAAAATTACCAATTTTAGATAAAAAAAACATAATAAAACGGCATTATTCGATATCAAAATACGCCGAATGAACTGAAGGATAAAATTAAGTAACAACTAGCTAATAAATTTGAATAATAACCAAAGTTTAAGCAGTTATATAATGTAACTTTAATACATGCACAGGATGCAAAGTAAAATTCGAACAATGTAAGGAATAATATTGCATTGGCTAAGATTTTAGTCGAAAGTGAAGGAAGTAGAGAGTTGATTATTGAACGTTGTACGGGACACTTGACACGAGCAATTAAAACGATTTAACCTAATTTCTAGTACCGTAATGGCGAGTCATTGTATGATACGAATTTGAAAATCGCGAGTGGCGACAAAAAAACATTTCACAACATCGACACAGTGACATAAACACTTACAAAAGACTAACTAACATTGTATAGCACGAAACGACAGTTAAATAACATTTTAAACACCATAAAACAGTATATAACATAACCATCAAATGTGCTTGATCGACAAAAGTGAACCAGACTTATAAATACACCACTTTTCAAAATACAACACAGAAACTTAACCAGAGACACTACACCAACATCAGAAGGAAGATTTGCAGACACCAGGACGTGAATTCGGCAAGAAAATATCTTTATTGGAACGCCAAATCTACGAAGGGACGATTGACAACTTCGACGGCGGCCGTTACTTTTCGTCACCACTCAACTGAACAGTGCCTCCTAGTTTGTCAGCGACACGGTTCGCAATCAATTTATTTATTTTAATCTTTTCAATTGAATATATGTACTTTAGTATTAAGAATTATTCTTGTAACGTTATACTTTTTTAATCTTTGCCCGATTTCTCTGACTTTTCCAATGAATAGCTGTTAAAAGAACCTTATTGTATTTTATATAAAAACTTGTAACATTCGATACCCTGAGAGTCGATTTTAAAATCGACAAGAGTCTTTATAACCAATTGTCCAATAAATAATTTATACTTTTCATCTTAAAACAGTTCTTTCTTTTCTAAACATAGCAATTTAAACATATTATAGTTAAAAACAACATCTACTACGAGAATTTCACCACAAGAAGGAAGATAACCTCCAAAACTGAAAGTAAACAAGGATCGATTGTATTTGGAGACAATCTTATAAGTGGTTGGAGTTTCTTAAAAAATACAGAAAAGGGAATGTGATATTGATGTGTACCAGATCTTTGTGGACTTCAGGCAAGCGTATGACTCTATTAATAGAGACAAACTCTACACCATAATGCATGAATTTGGAATACCAGGCAAGCTGGTAAGATTAACCCAAGTTACTATGCAGCAGACTGAAGCCCAAGTAAAGGTGGATAGCCAGCTAACTGAACCCATAAATATTACACGGGGACTAAAGCAGGGAGATGGGTTGGCCCCAACACTATTCAATATTGCATTGGAATATGTAATTAGAGGCTTATCAATAAATAGCTCCAATCTGTTAACAAATAAAACTGTACAGATAGCCGCATATGCAGATGACATTAACATCATGTCAAGACGGATCACGGCAGCTAAAGAAATATTTATAGAGCTTAAAAACAAAGCCAAGGAAGTTGGGCTAGCCATAAATATGGATAAAACAAAAATGCTTATCCAAACAAGAAGGGACCAGGTTCATAACAACATCGAGATAGAGGAGGACACAATTGAGGTGGTGGACAATTTCACGTATCTCGGAGTGAATCTAGCAAAGACTGGATCAGAGGAGCCGGAGATCCAAAGACGGACCACCATGGCTAACAAGGCGTACTTCGCATTGCTGCCATCATTTAGGTCTGGGGATGTGCACAGGGAAACAAAAATGAAAATATATAGGACTGTCATCAGACCGGTGCTATGCTACGGGTGTGAGGCATGGGCAATCACACAGAAAACAGTCGACATAGTAGACACCTTTGAAAGGAAAATCCTCAGACGCATTATAGGCCCAATACAAGAAAATGGCTCATGGAGACTGAGATACAACAACGAACTGTATCAAATATATAAAGAGATACCAGTCTCAAAATTTATAAGAATTCAAAGATTGCGTTGGGCCGGACATGTTATGAGAATGGAGGGTGGCAGGAACCCTAAGAGGGCTTTGCTGGGTACATGGGAGGGAACGAGACCTAGAGGTAGACCGAGGAAGAGGTGGGAAGATGGCGTTGCAGAGGACGCGAGAGACATGGGGATAAGAAACTGGAGGAGGGTTGCAGTGGATAGAGTGGATTGGAGGCGGAGATTGGTGGAGGCCAGGGCCCGACTTGGGCTGTAGCGCCATAGGAGAGAGAGAGAGAGAGAGAGAGAGAGAGAGAGAGAGAGAGAGAGAGAGATTGTATTTGGAGACAATCTTATAAGTGGTTGGAGTTTCTTAAAAAATACAGAAAAGTTAATAAAATTTTCTAGACAAGTGAGACACGTTTTGAAACTTCACGAAACACAATTAATTAATTGTTTTTAATTAATTAATCAAAAAAAAATTTTTAATTATAAATTAAAAAAAAAAACAATCAATTTTTATTTCTTTCACAAAGAACACATATTTAATATATATTTTTGTAACACTACACCAATACAACTTTAACACTATAACCACGTTTAGTTACAATTTGGACAGCTCAACAGTGGGGATTAAATTAAAATAAAAAGAAGTAAGAACAGAACGAGATTAAGAGAGTTTGTAAACACACACCTCTTTAATTTAGTTACAAATTGGCGCACAACTGAGGGGCTTTAATTAGCCGATTGAAAGGCCACTACAATCTACCCAATCACTAATTGGAGTTCGGCAGCAGCTATAAAGCCAGAGAAAGGGAAAAAGGGAACAACGACAAACAAAGATGTCAGAGCGATTGAAGAATATGAGCATCGAGGAAAGGATACAACTAATCGCAGTATCAATGAATGGATACACGAAACGATGGAGAAAAGAAATAAGAAGGGAGCGTAAACAGAATAAGAAAGAGGAGTCAAAACCAAGAAGACAACAAAGAAGGGAAGAATTACAGGAAAGGATAAAACGAAAGACAGAAACACTAAAGGAGTTCACGAAACAGTGGAGAGAAGTAAGAATAAGTACTCAGAAACAGATGATAGAGAATAACAATACAAGGGTGGAAATAATCATCAAGAATAATAAACTGTGGGAGGAAGAATTAATAAGAGATAACAAAAGAGAGGTAGAAGAAATACCAAATGATAAAACGCAGGAACAAGTAGTGGTATTACCTGGAATTAAAACTAGCGGAAACAAGGAAAATATTAAATAAAGGAAAAGGAGAATGTATCCAAGAAATTTAATAAAAACGAAGGAAGAGTTGGAGATGATGAACCATGATTTATTTGATGATGATAATATCCCTATTACCAACCATGAAGAAATCGTGAGTTCCAGAAATTATAGAAGTAGATTGAGGGTAATCTCAGAGATGGTGTACCAGCAGACAGTAGCTTACCACTGGGAAAGGACCAGAGGTAAACGGGATACAACATGTGGACCAGATCAGTTTCAGCGCAGGACTGGACAGTGTATTCCAGAAAGATGGAAATGTGACATCTTACCAGACTGTGATGACGGCACAGATGAATCACCAGAATGTACTCCATTAGTGTGCCATCTAGGACAGTTCCAGGGTACAGTTACACTAAAATGTATTCCTTCAGGGTGGATATGTGATGGTGAACCAGCTTGTGGGGCTTCAGATAAGCAAATATTTGATAACTCAGATGAAGATCCTCACATATATTTTTCAGGTAATACAACATATAAACCAGAGACGTATTGGTATATCAAACAATATGATAAAGGGAACCAGATAAACTTTGTTGCCAACAAAGAAATAACAGCAAGGAAAATTGAAACAAGCCACAGAGTAACCGCAGTGAAAATTAAATACCAGGCGGAAACCAGAGATGCCACAAGTACTGGGATAATTATGAAGGCCATGATCGTCCGGAAAATAAGGGCAACTGAGATGATGGACCCTGGTTAACACAAATACCACACGCCATCAAGAAAAGGGACGGATGTCATGATAACCGACTACGGCGAAAAACGATGGTGAAGGAGACGAAATATAAATATCATTGAAAGGAAATGATACAAATAATAAACATAGAAACAAAACTGGGTTTTATGAAGGAAGAGTATTTAAGAAAATGAACATTACAAATGAAAATATGAGCAACTGAGCGACATAAAGAAAATCGTCCATCCTCCTGGGTATAAAAGAAAATAAAATAATAAGGAAAGAAAAAGAAAAGATCAACTTATTAAAGTATAAATAACATGGTCCGGTATAGAGTACAATATATGACCATATGTTGTGGTAAAGGATAATCATAATAATACTTATGAACTGAGAGAAATAGTTTCTGGAAGAGTTAAAGGTGTGTACAATCAAGCACCTATGAAAAAGTACTATGAAGAATGAATTTGGAATTTTATAAATACATAAAAATTCTAAAATAATTGTAAGAACATCTTACAACCAAATATTTTTGAGAAAAAACTTTTTGGCAAAATAAAAGAAAGAATTTGGAATTTTATAAATACACAAAAAATTCTAAAATAATTGTAAGTACATCTTACAACCAAATATTTTTGAGAAAAAACTTTATGGCAAATTAAAAAGAAAGAATTTTGAATTTAATATACACAAAAAATTCAAAAATATAAGTAAGAACATCTTACAACCAAATATTTATGAGAAAAAACCTTTTGGCAAAATAAAAGAAAGAATTTTTAACAGAAAAATTCAAAAACAATTGTAAGAACATCTTACAACCAAATATTTAAGAGAAAAAACTTTATGGCGAAATAAAAGAAAGAATTTGGAATTTTAATAATACAGAAAAATTCAAAAACAATTGTAAGAACATCTTACTACCAAATATTTATGAGAAAAAACTTTATGACAAAATAAAAGAAAGAATTTGGAATTTTATAAAAAATAAAAATTCTAAAACAATTGTAAGAACATCTTACTACCAAATACTTTGAGAAAGAACTTTATGGCAATTTAAAAGAAAGGAATTTTGAATTTAATACATAAACATTCTAAAATAATTGTAAGAACATCTTACTACCAAATATTTTTGAGAAAAAACTTTATGGCGAAATAAAAGAAAGATTTTGGAATTTAATATACAAAAAATTTAAAAATGAAGTAAGACCAACTTACTATAACTAATTTTGTGAAAAAACTTTATGGTAGTTAATTAAGAAGAATTTGAATTTAGAGAAATACCAAAAAATTCAGAAATAATTGTAAGATCACCTTACGACACACAATTTTGAAGAGAAACCATTTGGAATAATTAAAAAGGAAGAATTAGAATTTAGAATTATATATAACAAAAAATTAAAAATTAAGTAAGCACATCTTACTATAAACAATTTTGAAGGAAACAATTTTGGGAATAAATGAATTAAACAGAATTTGAATTTTGATAAAACGTCAAAACTTTGAAACAAAATAGATCAACTTATTACAATGATTTATGAGAAATGTTATGGAAATAGATGAAAAGAAGAGTTTGAATTTTGCATAAAACTAACAAAGTTCTAAAAATAAATATGTGCCATTTATAATTAAATTTAGAAGAAAATAAAATGATTAATTCAGAAAAAAGAATTAAATTTAATCCAGAATAAATGTGAATATCTAGCATTTGAAGGAGTAGAGAAGAAAAACAAAAAAGAGTGTGATATACAAGAGAAGGCAAAAATTTGGAAACAAAGAGAAGAATCTGTTATTATAATAAAATTATAAAAAATCCAAGAAAGAAAAACAATAAAATAATAATGAGAACAACCTATGACTAATTACTTATGAAACGATAATGGAAACAGTTAATCAAGAAAAAGGAATACGATATTACTCAGTTCTGAAGAAGCAAAGAAGAACAACTCATACCAAACATATGGAGAAGATGATTTTGAACAAATAATAATAATAAGACCTATATGAAATGCAAAGAGAAGAAGTACCACATGAAATATAATATAAATGAATTAATGTTAATGAATACGAAGGCGGATTAATAACTTTCTAAGAGAAAGGAAAGAACAAAATGTGTAAATAAAATGATCAAAATAACAACCTGAATATCTAATATAAAGATACAAATTTAAAAAATTAAATATAATAAAATAAGACCATTCAAATAATGAATAAGAAAATACTATATATAAAGACCATGCTAACACTGTAAGTAACCAGAAGGAAGTATAAAGAGAATTCAGATGGAGAAGAAAAAGAGTTACACTATAACCAGTAACAAGAATTATTAAGAGAAGTTTTCAACCATAATTAAAATAAATATATCAGACAAGTTAAGAGTTCAGAAAAATATATATATATAATGAGTATAATAAGAATTAAGAAGATTTATTAAGATAGAAAATGTGAGATAAACTGAGAAACTACGAAGTGAAGAATCAAAAGATATTTTTATTAGTCGAAAATGAGACTACTTTTTATTTTATTTTATTCGATGACTGACTGAAGATAATTCCAGCAGCATTATGTTTTTTGAGCAGAGATGAATGTGCCTCTGGACTCAAATTGTAGAAGTGGTGTATGGCCAGCAGAGTTGTGTAGCCTACAGTGCCCCTCTGAACTGCCCCAGCCCACGTGATAGGGAATGTTAGGGAATTAATATCCCAAGGATGCAACACGAAGTTTATAAAGAAAGAAAATGTATAATAATAATAATAATAATAATAATATATCTCAGAAGACACTAACTATCCAAGAAGAATCAAAAGTAGAATAAGTAACAATACATATAAAATTTATTAAACTCAAATATAAAAAGTCGATATAGAAATGGAGAGGAAAATGAAATATAAAAATAATGAAATTATCATAAGAAATTATTTCATCCATAAACATGTCTGAAATAATTACTTCTGGAGGAGAGCAATCTGTAGCGTGACAGATAAACACATAATAATGAATGGCATTGATCATTAAAATAATATAAAGAATTAATTCAGAGCAACCGTGCAGAAAAATCATGGATATTAAAAGTATAAGTTCGTATAAAAGCAATGTTACTAGTGATGAATCATCAAAACCAGTTTAATAACTCAAGGTTTAAAAATATAACCCAGGAAGGTAAGGAGTATATAAGGAAGCAACCCAGAGTATTACTAAACCCACAACGAGTATAAGGAATAAATAGAACAAGGCAAGATCCACCATAAAGGGTGATGTATTCAAAGAAGCCAGAAGAAAAGAAGACATCATTGAAGAAAGAAGAAGAAGACAGCACCCAGAAGAAGAAGGAATGCTCTTATAAAAAACACCCATATCCCCATATCCCAAAATAAATAAAAACCATAATAATAAAAGTATAACGAAGTATTCATGAACGAAACCATATGTACAATAAAATTAAGAAAAAAAGTGTATAGAGTAAGAGTTGCCAGTGGACCAAGGTGAAACAATAATATAATACCCAAAGAACAAATCTTCATTGTAACCCACAAACAAATCTCTTGATGTTAATAAGACTAAACAACCATTTAGAAATAGCATCAAGAAGTGTAAAGTGAACCAGTGCTAGTTTGTGTATTATAAAAAATAAACCTTATGTTTCACCCTTGGCATCCACAAACTGTGTAGATAATGAAAAATACAACTTTTTGAGTGACTTATGATTTGTACAGAGTGAATATAATACAGGTAATAATATAGAGCTGTCAATCTGTTTGAAATGACATTTATGTAAATGATGAGTAAAAACAGAAGCAGACACAGGATTAAAACACAAAGTGACAGGGTACAATTACCCAAAACCATATTAAAAACAGTTAAAAACTGATAATTCAATTTAGCATAAGAAATAGTGAATAAGAATGTAGAAAATAAGGTTTTGTGTATATAGAATAGGATATTTTAAAAATGTATTAGTAATAAGAACCTTTTAATAAGTTTAGAACCACTAACATCCTAATTGTAAAATATTTATTACTTGTATTGGTGTTAATGGTTGAACAGGATGTTAGCATGGAAAAAACATTCTTTGTAAATAATATTTCTATTTTAGTATTAAGTTTTGATTATAAAAAAATGTCTAACTAGTTGAAGACAACCATTATTTAAAATTATTTCTATCTGTTTATAGTATTGAAACAGATACTAATTGTTGTTATGTTTAATAGAAAAAATGTTTGATTTATATTACAATGTTAAAAAGTCAGAGAGGGTATAACTAAATATATATTTTTATATAAAAATTTGTACGACAAAAATTGTTAAGAATCTAGGCAAAATGATGAAAACTAAACATCATTAAAACTGAGAAACTAAGTACTTAAATACATTTAAACTGAAGGGATTTAGATAACATAAACCAGAAATGAAGCCATATAATTAGAAATATAACTTAGAAAGATTTTGTAAAATTATAGCCAGGATTATAAATAAAAATGGAAGTGACAGAACTCAAAAATTTGGAGAGGGGAGTCATATATTCCAACATATTTTAAAACTTAACCAATTCAAATAATTGCAAGAAACTAAGGGAATATAAACCTTTTATTACAATATGAGATTAATAATCATAAATATAACTTAAAAATGGCAGAATTTGCATAATGACAGGAAGCTGATTTTGAAAATTTACAAGATACAAAATGAAGGTAAAATTACCAATTTTAGATAAAAAAAACATAATAAAACGGCATTATTCGATATCAAAATACGCCGAATGAACTGAAGGATAAAATTAAGTAACAACTAGCTAATAAATTTGAATAATAACCAAAGTTTAAGCAGTTATATAATGTAACTTTAATACATGCACAGGATGCAAAGTAAAATTCGAACAATGTAAGGAATAATATTGCATTGGCTAAGATTTTAGTCGAAAGTGAAGGAAGTAGAGAGTTGATTATTGAACGATGTACGGGACACTTGACACGAGCAATTAAAACGATTTAACCTAATTTCTAGTACCGTAATGGCGAGTCATTGTATGATACGAATTTGAAAATCGCGAGTGGCGACAAAAAAACATTTCACAACATCGACACAGTGACATAAACACTTACAAAAGACTAACTAACATTGTATAGCACGAAACGACAGTTAAATAACATTTTAAACACCATAAAACAGTATATAACATAACCATCAAATGTGCTTGATCGACAAAAGTGAACCAGACTTATAAATACACCACTTTTCAAAATACAACACAGAAACAACCAGAGACACTACACCAACATCAGAAGGAAGATTTGCAGACACCAGGACGTGAATTCGGCAAGAAAATATCTTTATTGGAACGCCAAATCTACGAAGGGACGATTGACAACTTCGACGGCGGCCGTTACTTTTCGTCACCGCTCAACTGAACAGTGCCTCCTAGTTTGTCAGCGACACGGTTCGCAATCAATTTATTTATTTTAATCTTTTCAATTGAATATATGTACTTTAGTATTAAGAATTATTCTTGTAACGTTATACTTTTTTAATCTTTGCCCGATTTCTCTGACTTTTCCAATGAATAGCTGTTAAAAGAACCTTATTGTATTTTATATAAAAACTTGTAACATTCGATACCCTGAGAGTCGATTTTAAAATCGACAAGAGTCTTTATAACCAATTGTCCAATAAATAATTTATACTTTTCATCTTAAAACAGTTCTTTCTTTTCTAAACATAGCAATTTAAACATATTATAGTTAAAAACAACATCTACTACGAGAATTTCACCACAAGAAGGAAGATAACCTCCAAAACTGAAAGTAAACAAGGATCGATTGTATTTGGAGACAATCTTATAAGTGGTTGGAGTTTCTTAAAAAATACAGAAAAGGGAACGTGATATTGATGTGTACCAGATCTTTGTGGACTTCAGGCAAGCGTATGACTCTATTAATAGAGACAAACTCTACACCATAATGCATGAATTTGGAATACCAGGCAAGCTGGTAAGATTAACCCAAGTTACTATGCAGCAGACTGAAGCCCAAGTAAAGGTGGATAGCCAGCTAACTGAACCCATAAATATTACACGGGGACTAAAGCAGGGAGATGGGTTGGCCCCAACACTATTCAATATTGCATTGGAATATGTAATTAGAGGCTTATCAATAAATAGCTCCAATCTGTTAACAAATAAAACTGTACAGATAGCCGCATATGCAGATGACATTAACATCATGTCAAGACGGATCACGGCAGCTAAAGAAATATTTATAGAGCTTAAAAACAAAGCCAAGGAAGTTGGGCTAGCCATAAATATGGATAAAACAAAAATGCTTATCCAAACAAGAAGGGACCAGGTTCATAACAACATCGAGATAGAGGAGGACACAATTGAGGTGGTGGACAATTTCACGTATCTCGGAGTGAATCTAGCAAAGACTGGATCAGAGGAGCCGGAGATCCAAAGACGGACCACCATGGCTAACAAGGCGTACTTCGCATTGCTGCCATCATTTAGGTCTGGGGATGTGCACAGGGAAACAAAAATGAAAATATATAGGACTGTCATCAGACCGGTGCTATGCTACGGGTGTGAGGCATGGGCAATCACACAGAAAACAGTCGACATAGTAGACACCTTTGAAAGGAAAATCCTCAGACGCATTATAGGCCCAATACAAGAAAATGGCTCATGGAGACTGAGATACAACAACGAACTGTATCAAATATATAAAGAGATACCAGTCTCAAAATTTATAAGAATTCAAAGATTGCGTTGGGCCGGACATGTTATGAGAATGGAGGGTGGCAGGAACCCTAAGAGGGCTTTGCTGGGTACATGGGAGGGAACGAGACCTAGAGGTAGACCGAGGAAGAGGTGGGAAGATGGCGTTGCAGAGGACGCGAGAGACATGGGGATAAGAAACTGGAGGAGGGTTGCAGTGGATAGAGTGGATTGGAGGCGGAGATTGGTGGAGGCCAGGGCCCGACTTGGGCTGTAGCGCCATAGGAGAGAGAGAGAGAGAGAGAGAGAGAGAGAGAGAGAGAGAGAGAGAGAGAGATTGTATTTGGAGACAATCTTATAAGTGGTTGGAGTTTCTTAAAAAATACAGAAAAGTTAATAAAATTTTCTAGACAAGTGAGACACGTTTTGAAACTTCACGAAACACAATTAATTAATTGTTTTTAATTAATTAATCAAAAAAAAATTTTTAATTATAAATTAAAAAAAAAAACAATCAATTTTTATTTCTTTCACAAAGAACACATATTTAATATATATTTTTGTAACACTACACCAATACAACTTTAACACTATAACCACGTTTAGTTACAATTTGGACAGCTCAACAGTGGGGATTAAATTAAAATAAAAAGAAGTAAGAACAGAACGAGATTAAGAGAGTTTGTAAACACACACCTCTTTAATTTAGTTACAAATTGGCGCACAACTGAGGGGCTTTAATTAGCCGATTGAAAGGCCACTACAATCTACCCAATCACTAATTGGAGTTCGGCAGCAGCTATAAAGCCAGAGAAAGGGAAAAAGGGAACAACGACAAACAAAGATGTCAGAGCGATTGAAGAATATGAGCATCGAGGAAAGGATACAACTAATCGCAGTATCAATGAATGGATACACGAAACGATGGAGAAAAGAAATAAGAAGGGAGCGTAAACAGAATAAGAAAGAGGAGTCAAAACCAAGAAGACAACAAAGAAGGGAAGAATTACAGGAAAGGATAAAACGAAAGACAGAAACACTAAAGGAGTTCACGAAACAGTGGAGAGAAGTAAGAATAAGTACTCAGAAACAGATGATAGAGAATAACAATACAAGGGTGGAAATAATCATCAAGAATAATAAACTGTGGGAGGAAGAATTAATAAGAGATAACAAAAGAGAGGTAGAAGAAATACCAAATGATAAAACGCAGGAACAAGTAGTGGTATTACCTGGAATTAAAACTAGCGGAAACAAGGAAAATATTAAATAAAGGAAAAGGAGAATGTATCCAAGAAATTTAATAAAAACGAAGGAAGAGTTGGAGATGATGAACCATGATTTATTTGATGATGATAATATCCCTATTACCAACCATGAAGAAATCGTGAGTTCCAGAAATTATAGAAGTAGATTGAGGGTAATCTCAGAGATGGTGTACCAGCAGACAGTAGCTTACCACTGGGAAAGGACCAGAGGTAAACGGGATACAACATGTGGACCAGATCAGTTTCAGCGCAGGACTGGACAGTGTATTCCAGAAAGATGGAAATGTGACATCTTACCAGACTGTGATGACGGCACAGATGAATCACCAGAATGTACTCCATTAGTGTGCCATCTAGGACAGTTCCAGGGTACAGTTACACTAAAATGTATTCCTTCAGGGTGGATATGTGATGGTGAACCAGCTTGTGGGGCTTCAGATAAGCAAATATTTGATAACTCAGATGAAGATCCTCACATATATTTTTCAGGTAATACAACATATAAACCAGAGACGTATTGGTATATCAAACAATATGATAAAGGGAACCAGATAAACTTTGTTGCCAACAAAGAAATAACAGCAAGGAAAATTGAAACAAGCCACAGAGTAACCGCAGTGAAAATTAAATACCAGGCGGAAACCAGAGATGCCACAAGTACTGGGATAATTATGAAGGCCATGATCGTCCGGAAAATAAGGGCAACTGAGATGATGGACCCTGGTTAACACAAATACCACACGCCATCAAGAAAAGGGACGGATGTCATGATAACCGACTACGGCGAAAAACGATGGTGAAGGAGACGAAATATAAATATCATTGAAAGGAAATGATACAAATAATAAACATAGAAACAAAACTGGGTTTTATGAAGGAAGAGTATTTAAGAAAATGAACATTACAAATGAAAATATGAGCAACTGAGCGACATAAAGAAAATCGTCCATCCTCCTGGGTATAAAAGAAAATAAAATAATAAGGAAAGAAAAAGAAAAGATCAACTTATTAAAGTATAAATAACATGGTCCGGTATAGAGTACAATATATGACCATATGTTGTGGTAAAGGATAATCATAATAATACTTATGAACTGAGAGAAATAGTTTCTGGAAGAGTTAAAGGTGTGTACAATCAAGCACCTATGAAAAAGTACTATGAAGAATGAATTTGGAATTTTATAAATACATAAAAATTCTAAAATAATTGTAAGAACATCTTACAACCAAATATTTTTGAGAAAAAACTTTTTGGCAAAATAAAAGAAAGAATTTGGAATTTTATAAATACACAAAAAATTCTAAAATAATTGTAAGTACATCTTACAACCAAATATTTTTGAGAAAAAACTTTATGGCAAATTAAAAAGAAAGAATTTTGAATTTAATATACACAAAAAATTCAAAAATATAAGTAAGAACATCTTACAACCAAATATTTATGAGAAAAAACCTTTTGGCAAAATAAAAGAAAGAATTTTTAACAGAAAAATTCAAAAACAATTGTAAGAACATCTTACAACCAAATATTTAAGAGAAAAAACTTTATGGCGAAATAAAAGAAAGAATTTGGAATTTTAATAATACAGAAAAATTCAAAAACAATTGTAAGAACATCTTACTACCAAATATTTATGAGAAAAAACTTTATGACAAAATAAAAGAAAGAATTTGGAATTTTATAAAAAATAAAAATTCTAAAACAATTGTAAGAACATCTTACTACCAAATACTTTGAGAAAGAACTTTATGGCAATTTAAAAGAAAGGAATTTTGAATTTAATACATAAACATTCTAAAATAATTGTAAGAACATCTTACTACCAAATATTTTTGAGAAAAAACTTTATGGCGAAATAAAAGAAAGATTTTGGAATTTAATATACAAAAAATTTAAAAATGAAGTAAGACCAACTTACTATAACTAATTTTGTGAAAAAACTTTATGGTAGTTAATTAAGAAGAATTTGAATTTAGAGAAATACCAAAAAATTCAGAAATAATTGTAAGATCACCTTACGACACACAATTTTGAAGAGAAACCATTTGGAATAATTAAAAAGGAAGAATTAGAATTTAGAATTATATATAACAAAAAATTAAAAATTAAGTAAGCACATCTTACTATAAACAATTTTGAAGGAAACAATTTTGGGAATAAATGAATTAAACAGAATTTGAATTTTGATAAAACGTCAAAACTTTGAAACAAAATAGATCAACTTATTACAATGATTTATGAGAAATGTTATGGAAATAGATGAAAAGAAGAGTTTGAATTTTGCATAAAACTAACAAAGTTCTAAAAATAAATATGTGCCATTTATAATTAAATTTAGAAGAAAATAAAATGATTAATTCAGAAAAAAGAATTAAATTTAATCCAGAATAAATGTGAATATCTAGCATTTGAAGGAGTAGAGAAGAAAAACAAAAAAGAGTGTGATATACAAGAGAAGGCAAAAATTTGGAAACAAAGAGAAGAATCTGTTATTATAATAAAATTATAAAAAATCCAAGAAAGAAAAACAATAAAATAATAATGAGAACAACCTATGACTAATTACTTATGAAACGATAATGGAAACAGTTAATCAAGAAAAAGGAATACGATATTACTCAGTTCTGAAGAAGCAAAGAAGAACAACTCATACCAAACATATGGAGAAGATGATTTTGAACAAATAATAATAATAAGACCTATATGAAATGCAAAGAGAAGAAGTACCACATGAAATATAATATAAATGAATTAATGTTAATGAATACGAAGGCGGATTAATAACTTTCTAAGAGAAAGGAAAGAACAAAATGTGTAAATAAAATGATCAAAATAACAACCTGAATATCTAATATAAAGATACAAATTTAAAAAATTAAATATAATAAAATAAGACCATTCAAATAATGAATAAGAAAATACTATATATAAAGACCATGCTAACACTGTAAGTAACCAGAAGGAAGTATAAAGAGAATTCAGATGGAGAAGAAAAAGAGTTACACTATAACCAGTAACAAGAATTATTAAGAGAAGTTTTCAACCATAATTAAAATAAATATATCAGACAAGTTAAGAGTTCAGAAAAATATATATATATAATGAGTATAATAAGAATTAAGAAGATTTATTAAGATAGAAAATGTGAGATAAACTGAGAAACTACGAAGTGAAGAATCAAAAGATATTTTTATTAGTCGAAAATGAGACTACTTTTTATTTTATTTTATTCGATGACTGACTGAAGATAATTCCAGCAGCATTATGTTTTTTGAGCAGAGATGAATGTGCCTCTGGACTCAAATTGTAGAAGTGGTGTATGGCCAGCAGAGTTGTGTAGCCTACAGTGCCCCTCTGAACTGCCCCAGCCCACGTGATAGGGAATGTTAGGGAATTAATATCCCAAGGATGCAACACGAAGTTTATAAAGAAAGAAAATGTATAATAATAATAATAATAATAATAATATATCTCAGAAGACACTAACTATCCAAGAAGAATCAAAAGTAGAATAAGTAACAATACATATAAAATTTATTAAACTCAAATATAAAAAGTCGATATAGAAATGGAGAGGAAAATGAAATATAAAAATAATGAAATTATCATAAGAAATTATTTCATCCATAAACATGTCTGAAATAATTACTTCTGGAGGAGAGCAATCTGTAGCGTGACAGATAAACACATAATAATGAATGGCATTGATCATTAAAATAATATAAAGAATTAATTCAGAGCAACCGTGCAGAAAAATCATGGATATTAAAAGTATAAGTTCGTATAAAAGCAATGTTACTAGTGATGAATCATCAAAACCAGTTTAATAACTCAAGGTTTAAAAATATAACCCAGGAAGGTAAGGAGTATATAAGGAAGCAACCCAGAGTATTACTAAACCCACAACGAGTATAAGGAATAAATAGAACAAGGCAAGATCCACCATAAAGGGTGATGTATTCAAAGAAGCCAGAAGAAAAGAAGACATCATTGAAGAAAGAAGAAGAAGACAGCACCCAGAAGAAGAAGGAATGCTCTTATAAAAAACACCCATATCCCCATATCCCAAAATAAATAAAAACCATAATAATAAAAGTATAACGAAGTATTCATGAACGAAACCATATGTACAATAAAATTAAGAAAAAAAGTGTATAGAGTAAGAGTTGCCAGTGGACCAAGGTGAAACAATAATATAATACCCAAAGAACAAATCTTCATTGTAACCCACAAACAAATCTCTTGATGTTAATAAGACTAAACAACCATTTAGAAATAGCATCAAGAAGTGTAAAGTGAACCAGTGCTAGTTTGTGTATTATAAAAAATAAACCTTATGTTTCACCCTTGGCATCCACAAACTGTGTAGATAATGAAAAATACAACTTTTTGAGTGACTTATGATTTGTACAGAGTGAATATAATACAGGTAATAATATAGAGCTGTCAATCTGTTTGAAATGACATTTATGTAAATGATGAGTAAAAACAGAAGCAGACACAGGATTAAAACACAAAGTGACAGGGTACAATTACCCAAAACCATATTAAAAACAGTTAAAAACTGATAATTCAATTTAGCATAAGAAATAGTGAATAAGAATGTAGAAAATAAGGTTTTGTGTATATAGAATAGGATATTTTAAAAATGTATTAGTAATAAGAACCTTTTAATAAGTTTAGAACCACTAACATCCTAATTGTAAAATATTTATTACTTGTATTGGTGTTAATGGTTGAACAGGATGTTAGCATGGAAAAAACATTCTTTGTAAATAATATTTCTATTTTAGTATTAAGTTTTGATTATAAAAAAATGTCTAACTAGTTGAAGACAACCATTATTTAAAATTATTTCTATCTGTTTATAGTATTGAAACAGATACTAATTGTTGTTATGTTTAATAGAAAAAATGTTTGATTTATATTACAATGTTAAAAAGTCAGAGAGGGTATAACTAAATATATATTTTTATATAAAAATTTGTACGACAAAAATTGTTAAGAATCTAGGCAAAATGATGAAAACTAAACATCATTAAAACTGAGAAACTAAGTACTTAAATACATTTAAACTGAAGGGATTTAGATAACATAAACCAGAAATGAAGCCATATAATTAGAAATATAACTTAGAAAGATTTTGTAAAATTATAGCCAGGATTATAAATAAAAATGGAAGTGACAGAACTCAAAAATTTGGAGAGGGGAGTCATATATTCCAACATATTTTAAAACTTAACCAATTCAAATAATTGCAAGAAACTAAGGGAATATAAACCTTTTATTACAATATGAGATTAATAATCATAAATATAACTTAAAAATGGCAGAATTTGCATAATGACAGGAAGCTGATTTTGAAAATTTACAAGATACAAAATGAAGGTAAAATTACCAATTTTAGATAAAAAAAACATAATAAAACGGCATTATTCGATATCAAAATACGCCGAATGAACTGAAGGATAAAATTAAGTAACAACTAGCTAATAAATTTGAATAATAACCAAAGTTTAAGCAGTTATATAATGTAACTTTAATACATGCACAGGATGCAAAGTAAAATTCGAACAATGTAAGGAATAATATTGCATTGGCTAAGATTTTAGTCGAAAGTGAAGGAAGTAGAGAGTTGATTATTGAACGATGTACGGGACACTTGACACGAGCAATTAAAACGATTTAACCTAATTTCTAGTACCGTAATGGCGAGTCATTGTATGATACGAATTTGAAAATCGCGAGTGGCGACAAAAAAACATTTCACAACATCGACACAGTGACATAAACACTTACAAAAGACTAACTAACATTGTATAGCACGAAACGACAGTTAAATAACATTTTAAACACCATAAAACAGTATATAACATAACCATCAAATGTGCTTGATCGACAAAAGTGAACCAGACTTATAAATACACCACTTTTCAAAATACAACACAGAAACAACCAGAGACACTACACCAACATCAGAAGGAAGATTTGCAGACACCAGGACGTGAATTCGGCAAGAAAATATCTTTATTGGAACGCCAAATCTACGAAGGGACGATTGACAACTTCGACGGCGGCCGTTACTTTTCGTCACCGCTCAACTGAACAGTGCCTCCTAGTTTGTCAGCGACACGGTTCGCAATCAATTTATTTATTTTAATCTTTTCAATTGAATATATGTACTTTAGTATTAAGAATTATTCTTGTAACGTTATACTTTTTTAATCTTTGCCCGATTTCTCTGACTTTTCCAATGAATAGCTGTTAAAAGAACCTTATTGTATTTTATATAAAAACTTGTAACATTCGATACCCTGAGAGTCGATTTTAAAATCGACAAGAGTCTTTATAACCAATTGTCCAATAAATAATTTATACTTTTCATCTTAAAACAGTTCTTTCTTTTCTAAACATAGCAATTTAAACATATTATAGTTAAAAACAACATCTACTACGAGAATTTCACCACAAGAAGGAAGATAACCTCCAAAACTGAAAGTAAACAAGGATCGATTGTATTTGGAGACAATCTTATAAGTGGTTGGAGTTTCTTAAAAAATACAGAAAAGGGAACGTGATATTGATGTGTACCAGATCTTTGTGGACTTCAGGCAAGCGTATGACTCTATTAATAGAGACAAACTCTACACCATAATGCATGAATTTGGAATACCAGGCAAGCTGGTAAGATTAACCCAAGTTACTATGCAGCAGACTGAAGCCCAAGTAAAGGTGGATAGCCAGCTAACTGAACCCATAAATATTACACGGGGACTAAAGCAGGGAGATGGGTTGGCCCCAACACTATTCAATATTGCATTGGAATATGTAATTAGAGGCTTATCAATAAATAGCTCCAATCTGTTAACAAATAAAACTGTACAGATAGCCGCATATGCAGATGACATTAACATCATGTCAAGACGGATCACGGCAGCTAAAGAAATATTTATAGAGCTTAAAAACAAAGCCAAGGAAGTTGGGCTAGCCATAAATATGGATAAAACAAAAATGCTTATCCAAACAAGAAGGGACCAGGTTCATAACAACATCGAGATAGAGGAGGACACAATTGAGGTGGTGGACAATTTCACGTATCTCGGAGTGAATCTAGCAAAGACTGGATCAGAGGAGCCGGAGATCCAAAGACGGACCACCATGGCTAACAAGGCGTACTTCGCATTGCTGCCATCATTTAGGTCTGGGGATGTGCACAGGGAAACAAAAATGAAAATATATAGGACTGTCATCAGACCGGTGCTATGCTACGGGTGTGAGGCATGGGCAATCACACAGAAAACAGTCGACATAGTAGACACCTTTGAAAGGAAAATCCCCAGACGCATTATAGGCCCAATACAAGAAAATGGCTCATGGAGACTGAGATACAACAACGAACTGTATCAAATATATAAAGAGATACCAGTCTCAAAATTTATAAGAATTCAAAGATTGCGTTGGGCCGGACATGTTATGAGAATGGAGGGTGGCAGGAACCCTAAGAGGGCTTTGCTGGGTACATGGGAGGGAACGAGACCTAGAGGTAGACCGAGGAAGAGGTGGGAAGATGGCGTTGCAGAGGACGCGAGAGACATGGGGATAAGAAACTGGAGGAGGGTTGCAGTGGATAGAGTGGATTGGAGGCGGAGATTGGTGGAGGCCAGGGCCCGACTTGGGCTGTAGCGCCATAGGAGAGAGAGAGAGAGAGAGATTGTATTTGGAGACAATCTTATAAGTGGTTGGAGTTTCTTAAAAAATACAGAAAAGTTAATAAAATTTTCTAGACAAGTGAGACACATTTCGAAACTTCACGAAACACAATTAATTAATTGTTTTTAATTAATTAATCAAAAAAAAAATTTTAATTATAAATTTAAAAAAAAAACAATCAATTTTTATTTCTTTCACAAAGAACACATATTTAATATATATTTTTGTAACACTACACCAATACAACTTTAACACTATAACCACGTTTAGTTACAATTTGGACAGCTCAACAGTGGGGATTAAATTAAAATAAAAAGAAGTAAGAACAGAACGAGATTAAGAGAGTTTGTAAACACACACCTCTTTAATTTAGTTACAAATTGGCGCACAACTGAGGGGCTTTAATTAGCGATTGAAAGGCCACTACAATCTACCCAATCACTAATTGGAGTTCGGCAGCAGCTATAAAGCCAGAGAAAGGGAAAAAGGGAACAACGACAAACAAAGATGTCAGAGCGATTGAAGAATATGAGCATCGAGGAAAGGATACAACTAATCGCAGTATCAATGAATGGATACACGAAACGATGGAGAAAAGAAATAAGAAGGGAGCGTAAACAGATTAAGAAAGAGGAGTCAAAACCAAGAAGACAACAAAGAAGGGAAGAATTAAAGGAAAGGATAAAACGAAAGACAGAAACACTAAAGAAGTTCACGAAACAGTGGAGAGAAGTAAGAATAAGTACTCAGAAACAGATGATAGAGAATAACAATACAAGGGTGGAAATAATCATCAAGAATAATAAACTGTGGGAGGAAGAATTAATAAGAGATAACAAAAGAGAGGTAGAAGAAATACCAAATGATAAAACGCAGGAACAAGTAGTGGTATTACCTGGAATTAAAACTAGCGGAAACAAGGAAAATATTAAATAAAGGAAAAGGAGAATGTATCCAAGAAATTTAATAAAAACGAAGGAAGAGTTGGAGATGATGAACCATGGTTTATTTGATGATGATAATATCCCTATTACCAACCATGAAGAAATCGTGAGTTCCAGAAATTATAGAAGTAGATTGAGGGTAATCTCAGAGATGGTGTACCAGCAGACAGTAGCTTACCACTGGGAAAGGACCAGAGGTAAACGGGATACAACATGTGGACCAGATCAGTTTCAGCGCAGGACTGGACAGTGTATTCCAGAAAGATGGAAATGTGACATCTTACCAGACTGTGATGACGGCACAGATGAATCACCAGAATGTACTCCATTAGTGTGCCATCTAGGACAGTTCCAGGGTACAGTTACACTAAAATGTATTCCTTTAGGGTGGATATGTGATGGTGAACCAGCTTGTGGGGCTTCAGATAAGCAAATATTTGATAACTCAGATGAAGATCCTCACATATATTTTTCAGGTAATACAACATATAAACCAGAGACGTATTGGTATATCAAACAATATGATAAAGGGAACCAGATAAACTTTGTTGCCAACAAAGAAATATCAGCAAGGAAAATTGAAACAAGCCACAGAGTAACCGCAGTGAAAATGAAATACCAGGCGGAAACCAGAGATGCCACAAGTACTGGGATAATTATGAAGGCCATGATCGTCCGGAAAATAAGGGCAACTGAGATGATGGACCCTGGTTAACACAAATACCACACGCCATCAAGAAAAGGGACGGATGTCATGATAACTGACTACGGCGAAAAACGATGGTGAAGGAGACGAAATATAAATATCATTGAAAGGAAATGATACGAATAATAAACATAGGAACAAAACTGGGTTTTATGAAGGAAGAGTATTTAAGAAAATGAACATTACAAATGAAAATATGAGCAACTGAGCGACATAAAGAAAATCGTCCATCCTCCTGGGTATAAAAGAAAATAAAATAATAAGGAAAGAAAAAGAAAAGATCAACTTATTAAAGTATAAATAACATGGTCCGGTATAGAGTACAATATATGACCATATGTTGTGGTAAAGGATAATCATAATAATACTTATGAGCTGAGAGAAATAGTTTCCGGAAGAGTTAAAGGTGTGTACAATCAAGCACCTATGAAAAAGTACTATGAAGAATGAATTTGGAATTTTATAAATACATAAAAATTCTAAAATAATTGTAAGAACATCTTACAACCAAATATTTTTGAGAAAAAACTTTTTGGCAAAATAAAAGAAAGAATTTGGAATTTTATAAATACACAAAAAATTCTAAAATAATTGTAAGTACATCTTACGACCAAATATTTTTGAGAAAAAACTTTATGGCAAATTAAAAAGAAAGAATTTTGAATTTAATATACACAAAAAATTCAAAAATAGAAGTAAGAACATCTTACAACCAAATATTTATGAGAAAAAACCTTTTGGCAAAATAAAAGAAAGAATTTTTAACAGAAAAATTCAAAAACAATTGTAAGAACATCTTACAACCAAATATTTAAGAGAAAAAACTTTATGGCGAAATAAAAGAAAGAATTTGCAATTTTAATAATACAGAAAAATTCAAAAACAATTGTAAGAACATCTTACTACCAAATATTTATGAGAAAAAACTTTATGACAAAATAAAAGAAAGAATTTGGAATTTTATAAAAAATAAAAATTCTAAAACAATTGTAAGAACATCTTACTACCAAATACTTTGAGAAAGAACTTTATGGCAATTTAAAAGAAAGGAATTTTGAATTTAATACATAAACATTCTAAAATAATTGTAAGAACATCTTACTACCAAATATTTTTGAGAAAAAACTTTATGGCGAAATAAAAGAAAGATTTTGGAATTTAATATACAAAAAATTTAAAAATGAAGTAAGACCAACTTACTATAACTAATTTTGTGAAAAAACTTTATGGTAGTTAATTAAGAAGAATTTGAATTTAGAGAAATACCAAAAAATTCAGAAATAATTGTAAGATCACCTTACGACACACAATTTTGAAGAGAAACCATTTGGAATAATTAAAAAGGAAGAATTAGAATTTAGAATTATATATAACAAAAAATTAAAAATTAAGTAAGCACATCTTACTATAAACAATTTTGAAGGAAACAATTTTGGGAATAAATGAATTAAACAGAATTTGAATTTTGATAAAACGTCAAAACTTTGAAACAAAATAGATCAACTTATTACAATGATTTATGAGAAATGTTATGGAAATAGATGAAAAGAAGAGTTTGAATTTTGCATAAAACTAACAAAGTTCTAAAAATAAATATGTGCCATTTATAATTAAATTTAGAAGAAAATAAAATGATTAATTCAGAAAAAAGAATTAAATTTAATCCAGAATAAATGTGAATATCTAGCATTTGAAGGAGTAGAGAAGAAAAACAAAAAAGAGTGTGATATACAAGAGAAGGCAAAAATTTGGAAACAAAGAGAAGAATCTGTTATTATAATAAAATTATAAAAAATCCAAGAAAGAAAAACAATAAAATAATAATGAGAACAACCTATGACTAATTACTTATGAAACGATAATGGAAACAGTTAATCAAGAAAAAGGAATACGATATTACTCAGTTCTGAAGAAGCAAAGAAGAACAACTCATACCAAACATATGGAGAAGATGATTTTGAACAAATAATAATAATAAGACCTATATGAAATGCAAAGAGAAGAAGTACCACATGAAATATAATATAAATGAATTAATGTTAATGAATACGAAGGCGGATTAATAACTTTCTAAGAGAAAGGAAAGAACAAAATGTGTAAATAAAATGATCAAAATAACAACCTGAATATCTAATATAAAGATACAAATTTAAAAAATTAAATATAATAAAATAAGACCATTCAAATAATGAATAAGAAAATACTATATATAAAGACCATGCTAACACTGTAAGTAACCAGAAGGAAGTATAAAGAGAATTCAGATGGAGAAGAAAAAGAGTTACACTATAACCAGTAACAAGAATTATTAAGAGAAGTTTTCAACCATAATTAAAATAAATATATCAGACAAGTTAAGAGTTCAGAAAAATATATATATATATAATGAGTATAATAAGAATTAAGAAGATTTATTAAGATAGAAAATGTGAGATAAACTGAGAAACTACGAAGTGAAGAATCAAAAGATATTTTTATTAGTCGAAAATGAGACTACTTTTTATTTTATTTTATTCGATGACTGACTGAAGATAATTCCAGCAGCATTATGTTTTTTGAGCAGAGATGAATGTGCCTCTGGACTCAAATTGTAGAAGTGGTGTATGGCCAGCAGAGTTGTGTAGCCTACAGTGCCCCTCTGAACTGCCCCAGCCCACGTGATAGGGAATGTTAGGGAATTAATATCCCAAGGATGCAACACGAAGTTTATAAAGAAAGAAAATGTATAATAATAATAATAATAATAATAATAATATATCTCAGAAGACACTAACTATCCAAGAAGAATCAAAAGTAGAATAAGTAACTATACATATAAAATTTATTAAACTCAAATATAAAAAGTCGATATAGAAATGGAGAGGAAAATGAAATATAAAAATAATGAAATTATCATAAGAAATTATTTCATCCATAAACATGTCTGAAATAATTACTTCTGGAGGAGAGCAATCTGTAGCGTGACAGATAAACACATAATAATGAATGGCATTGATCATTAAAATAATATAATAAAGAATTAATTCAGAGCAACCGTGCAGAAAAATCATGGATATTAAAAGTATAAGTTCGTATAAAAGCAATGTTACTAGTGATGAATCATCAAAACCAGTTTAATAACTCAAGGTTTAAAAATATAACCCAGGAAGGTAAGGAGTATATAAGGAAGCAACCCAGAGTATTACTAAACCCACAACGAGTATAAGGAATAAATAGAACAAGGCAAGATCCACCATAAAGGGTGATGTATTCAAAGAAGCCAGAAGAAAAGAAGACATCATTGAAGAAAGAAGAAGAAGACAGCATCCAGAAGAAGAAGGAATGCTCTTATAAAAAACACCCATATCCCCATATCCCAAAATAAATAAAAACCATAATAATAAAAGTATAACGAAGTATTCATGAACGAAACCATATGTACAATAAAATTAAGAAAAAAAGTGTATAGAGTAAGAGTTGCCAGTGGACCAAGGTGAAACAATAATATAATACCCAAAGAACAAATCTTCATTGTAACCCACAAACAAATCTCTTGATGTTAATAAGACTAAACAACCATTTAGAAATAGCATCAAGAAGTGTAAAGTGAACCAGTGCTAGTTTGTGTATTATAAAAAATAAACCTTATGTTTCACCCTTGGCATCCACAAACTGTGTAGATAATGAAAAATACAACTTTTTGAGTGACTTATGATTTGTACAGAGTGAATATAATACAGGTAATAATATAGAGCTGTCAATCTGTTTGAAATGACATTTATGTAAATGATGAGTAAAAACAGAAGCAGACACCGGATTTAACACCCAAAGTGACAGGGTACAATTACCCAAAACCATATTAAAAACAGTTAAAAACTGATAATTCAATTTAGCATAAGAAATAGTGAATAAGAATGTAGAAAATAAGGTTTTGTGTATATAGAATAGGATATTTTAAAAATGTATTAGTAATAAGAACCTTTTAATAAGTTTAGAACCACTAACATCCTAATTGTAAAATATTTATTACTTGTATTGGTGTTAATGGTTGAACAGGATGTTAGCATGGAAAAAACATTCTTTGTAAATAATATTTCTATTTTAGTATTAAGTTTTGATTATAAAAAAATGTCTAACTAGTTGAAGACAACCATTATTTAAAATTATTTCTATCTGTTTATAGTATTGAAACAGATACTAATTGTTGTTATGTTTAATAGAAAAAATGTTTAATTTATATTACAATGTTAAAAAGTCAGAGAGGGTATAACTAAATATATATTTTTATATAAAAATTTGTATGACAAAAATTGTTAAGAATCTAGGCAAAATGATGAAAACTAAACATCATTAAAACTGAGAAACTAAGTACTTAAATACATTTAAACTGAAGGGATTTAGATAACATAAACCAGAAATGAAGCCATATAATTAGAAATATAACTTAGAAAGATTTTGTAAAATTATAGCCAGGATTATAAATAAAAATGGAAGTGACAGAACTCAAAAATTTGGAGAGGGGAGTCATATATTCCAACATATTTTAAAACTTAACCAATTCAAATAATTGCAAGAAACTAAGGGAATATAAACCTTTTATTACAATATGAGATTAATAATCATAAATATAACTTAAAAATGGCAGAATTTGCATAATGACAGGAAGCTGATTTTGAAAATTTACAAGATACAAAATGAAGGTAAAATTACCAATTTTAGATAAAAAAAACATAATAAAACGGCATTATTCGATATCAAAATACGCCGAATGAACTGAAGGATAAAATTAAGTAACAACTAGCTAATAAATTTGAATAATAACCAAAGTTTAAGCAGTTATATAATGTAACTTTAATACATGCACAGGATGCAAAGTAAAATTCGAACAATGTAAGGAATAATATTGCATTGGCTAAGATTTTAGTCGAAAGTGAAGGAAGTAGAGAGTTGATTATTGAACGATGTACGGGACACTTGACACGAGCAATTAAAACGATTTAACCTAATTTCTAGTACCGTAATGGCGAGTCATTGTATGATACGAATTTGAAAATCGCGAGTGGCGACAAAAAAACATTTCACAACATCGACACAGTGACATAAACACTTACAAAAGACTAACTAACATTGTATAGCACGAAACGACAGTTAAATAACATTTTAAACACCATAAAACAGTATATAACATAACCATCAAATGTGCTTGATCGACAAAAGTGAACCAGACTTATAAATACACCACTTTTCAAAATACAACACAGAAACAACCAGAGACACTACACCAACATCAGAAGGAAGATTTGCAGACACCAGGACGTGAATTCGGCAAGAAAATATCTTTATTGGAACGCCAAATCTACGAAGGGACGATTGACAACTTCGACGGCGGCCGTTACTTTTCGTCACCGCTCAACTGAACAGTGCCTCCTAGTTTGTCAGCGACACGGTTCGCAATCAATTTATTTATTTTAATCTTTTCAATTGAATATATGTACTTTAGTATTAAGAATTATTCTTGTAACGTTATACTTTTTTAATCTTTGCCCGATTTCTCTGACTTTTCCAATGAATAGCTGTTAAAAGAACCTTATTGTATTTTATATAAAAACTTGTAACATTCGATACCCTGAGAGTCGATTTTAAAATCGACAAGAGTCTTTATAACCAATTGTCCAATAAATAATTTATACTTTTCATCTTAAAACAGTTCTTTCTTTTCTAAACATAGCAATTTAAACATATTATAGTTAAAAACAACATCTACTACGAGAATTTCACCACAAGAAGGAAGATAACCTCCAAAACTGAAAGTAAACAAGGATCGATTGTATTTGGAGACAATCTTATAAGTGGTTGGAGTTTCTTAAAAAATACAGAAAAGGGAACGTGATATTGATGTGTACCAGATCTTTGTGGACTTCAGGCAAGCGTATGACTCTATTAATAGAGACAAACTCTACACCATAATGCATGAATTTGGAATACCAGGCAAGCTGGTAAGATTAACCCAAGTTACTATGCAGCAGACTGAAGCCCAAGTAAAGGTGGATAGCCAGCTAACTGAACCCATAAATATTACACGGGGACTAAAGCAGGGAGATGGGTTGGCCCCAACACTATTCAATATTGCATTGGAATATGTAATTAGAGGCTTATCAATAAATAGCTCCAATCTGTTAACAAATAAAACTGTACAGATAGCCGCATATGCAGATGACATTAACATCATGTCAAGACGGATCACGGCAGCTAAAGAAATATTTATAGAGCTTAAAAACAAAGCCAAGGAAGTTGGGCTAGCCATAAATATGGATAAAACAAAAATGCTTATCCAAACAAGAAGGGACCAGGTTCATAACAACATCGAGATAGAGGAGGACACAATTGAGGTGGTGGACAATTTCACGTATCTCGGAGTGAATCTAGCAAAGACTGGATCAGAGGAGCCGGAGATCCAAAGACGGACCACCATGGCTAACAAGGCGTACTTCGCATTGCTGCCATCATTTAGGTCTGGGGATGTGCACAGGGAAACAAAAATGAAAATATATAGGACTGTCATCAGACCGGTGCTATGCTACGGGTGTGAGGCATGGGCAATCACACAGAAAACAGTCGACATAGTAGACACCTTTGAAAGGAAAATCCTCAGACGCATTATAGGCCCAATACAAGAAAATGGCTCATGGAGACTGAGATACAACAACGAACTGTATCAAATATATAAAGAGATACCAGTCTCAAAATTTATAAGAATTCAAAGATTGCGTTGGGCCGGACATGTTATGAGAATGGAGGGTGGCAGGAACCCTAAGAGGGCTTTGCTGGGTACATGGGAGGGAACGAGACCTAGAGGTAGACCGAGGAAGAGGTGGGAAGATGGCGTTGCAGAGGACGCGAGAGACATGGGGATAAGAAACTGGAGGAGGGTTGCAGTGGATAGAGTGGATTGGAGGCGGAGATTGGTGGAGGCCAGGGCCCGACTTGGGCTGTAGCGCCATAGGAGAGAGAGAGAGAGAGAGAGATTGTATTTGGAGACAATCTTATAAGTGGTTGGAGTTTCTTAAAAAATACAGAAAAGTTAATAAAATTTTCTAGACAAGTGAGACACGTTTCGAAACTTCACGAAACACAATTAATTAATTGTTTTTAATTAATTAATCAAAAAAAAATTTTTAATTATAAATTAAAAAAAAAAACAATCAATTTTTATTTCTTTCACAAAGAACACATATTTAATATATATTTTTGTAACACTACACCAATACAACTTTAACACTATAACCACGTTTAGTTACAATTTGGACAGCTCAACAGTGGGGATTAAATTAAAATAAAAAGAAGTAAGAACATAACGAGATTAAGAGAGTTTGTAAACACACACCTCTTTAATTTAGTTACAAATTGGCGCACAACTGAGGGGCTTTAATTAGCGATTGAAAGGCCACTACAATCTACCCAATCACTAATTGGAGTTCGGCAGCAGCTATAAAGCCAGAGAAAGGGAAAAAGGGAACAACGACAAACAAAGATGTCAGAGCGATTGAAGAATATGAGCATCGAGGAAAGGATACAACTAATCGCAGTATCAATGAATGGATACACGAAACGATGGAGAAAAGAAATAAGAAGGGAGCGTAAACAGATTAAGAAAGAGGAGTCAAAACCAAGAAGACAACAAAGAAGGGAAGAATTAAAGGAAAGGATAAAACGAAAGACAGAAACACTAAAGGAGTTCACGAAACAGTGGAGAGAAGTAAGAATAAGTACTCAGAAACAGATGATAGAGAATAACAATACAAGGGTGGAAATAATCATCAAGAATAATAAACTGTGGGAGGAAGAATTAATAAGAGATAACAAAAGAGAGGTAGAAGAAATACCAAATGATAAAACGCAGGAACAAGTAGTGGTATTACCTGGAATTAAAACTAGCGGAAACAAGGAAAATATTAAATAAAGGAAAAGGAGAATGTATCCAAGAAATTTAATAAAAACGAAGGAAGAGTTGGAGATGATGAACCATGGTTTATTTGATGATGATAATATCCCTATTACCAACCATGAAGAAATCGTGAGTTCCAGAAATTATTGAAGTAGATTGAGGGTAATCTCAGAGATGGTGTACCAGCAGACAGTAGCTTACCACTGGGAAAGGACCAGAGGTAAACGGGATACAACATGTGGACCAGATCAGTTTCAGCGCAGGACTGGACAGTGTATTCCAGAAAGATGGAAATGTGACATCTTACCAGACTGTGATGACGGCACAGATGAATCACCAGAATGTACTCCATTAGTGTGCCATCTAGGACAGTTCCAGGGTACAGTTACACTAAAATGTATTCCTTTAGGGTGGATATGTGATGGTGAACCAGCTTGTGGGGCTTCAGATAAGCAAATATTTGATAACTCAGATGAAGATCCTCACATATATTTTTCAGGTAATACAACATATAAACCAGAGACGTATTGGTATATCAAACAATATGATAAAGGGAACCAGATAAACTTTGTTGCCAACAAAGAAATATCAGCAAGGAAAATTGAAACAAGCCACAGAGTAACCGCAGTGAAAATGAAATACCAGGCGGAAACCAGAGATGCCACAAGTACTGGGATAATTATGAAGGCCATGATCGTCCGGAAAATAAGGGCAACTGAGATGATGGACCCTGGTTAACACAAATACCACACGCCATCAAGAAAAGGGACGGATGTCATGATAACTGACTACGGCGAAAAACGATGGTGAAGGAGACGAAATATAAATATCATTGAAAGGAAATGATACGAATAATAAACATAGGAACAAAACTGGGTTTTATGAAGGAAGAGTATTTAAGAAAATGAACATTACAAATGAAAATATGAGCAACTGAGCGACATAAAGAAAATCGTCCATCCTCCTGGGTATAAAAGAAAATAAAATAATAAGGAAAGAAAAAGAAAAGATCAACTTATTAAAGTATAAATAACATGGTCCGGTATAGAGTACAATATATGACCATATGTTGTGGTAAAGGATAATCATAATAATACTTATGAGCTGAGAGAAATAGTTTCCGGAAGAGTTAAAGGTGTGTACAATCAAGCACCTATGAAAAAGTACTATGAAGAATGAATTTGGAATTTTATAAATACATAAAAATTCTAAAATAATTGTAAGAACATCTTACAACCAAATATTTTTGAGAAAAAACTTTTTGGCAAAATAAAAGAAAGAATTTGGAATTTTATAAATACACAAAAAATTCTAAAATAATTGTAAGTACATCTTACGACCAAATATTTTTGAGAAAAAACTTTATGGCAAATTAAAAAGAAAGAATTTTGAATTTAATATACACAAAAAATTCAAAAATAGAAGTAAGAACATCTTACAACCAAATATTTATGAGAAAAAACCTTTTGGCAAAATAAAAGAAAGAATTTTTAACAGAAAAATTCAAAAACAATTGTAAGAACATCTTACAACCAAATATTTAAGAGAAAAAACTTTATGGCGAAATAAAAGAAAGAATTTGCAATTTTAATAATACAGAAAAATTCAAAAACAATTGTAAGAACATCTTACTACCAAATATTTATGAGAAAAAACTTTATGACAAAATAAAAGAAAGAATTTGGAATTTTATAAAAAATAAAAATTCTAAAACAATTGTAAGAACATCTTACTACCAAATACTTTGAGAAAGAACTTTATGGCAATTTAAAAGAAAGGAATTTTGAATTTAATACATAAACATTCTAAAATAATTGTAAGAACATCTTACTACCAAATATTTTTGAGAAAAAACTTTATGGCGAAATAAAAGAAAGATTTTGGAATTTAATATACAAAAAATTTAAAAATGAAGTAAGACCAACTTACTATAACTAATTTTGTGAAAAAACTTTATGGTAGTTAATTAAGAAGAATTTGAATTTAGAGAAATACCAAAAAATTCAGAAATAATTGTAAGATCACCTTACGACACACAATTTTGAAGAGAAACCATTTGGAATAATTAAAAAGGAAGAATTAGAATTTAGAATTATATATAACAAAAAATTAAAAATTAAGTAAGCACATCTTACTATAAACAATTTTGAAGGAAACAATTTTGGGAATAAATGAATTAAACAGAATTTGAATTTTGATAAAACGTCAAAACTTTGAAACAAAATAGATCAACTTATTACAATGATTTATGAGAAATGTTATGGAAATAGATGAAAAGAAGAGTTTGAATTTTGCATAAAACTAACAAAGTTCTAAAAATAAATATGTGCCATTTATAATTAAATTTAGAAGAAAATAAAATGATTAATTCAGAAAAAAGAATTAAATTTAATCCAGAATAAATGTGAATATCTAGCATTTGAAGGAGTAGAGAAGAAAAACAAAAAAGAGTGTGATATACAAGAGAAGGCAAAAATTTGGAAACAAAGAGAAGAATCTGTTATTATAATAAAATTATAAAAAATCCAAGAAAGAAAAACAATAAAATAATAATGAGAACAACCTATGACTAATTACTTATGAAACGATAATGGAAACAGTTAATCAAGAAAAAGGAATACGATATTACTCAGTTCTGAAGAAGCAAAGAAGAACAACTCATACCAAACATATGGAGAAGATGATTTTGAACAAATAATAATAATAAGACCTATATGAAATGCAAAGAGAAGAAGTACCACATGAAATATAATATAAATGAATTAATGTTAATGAATACGAAGGCGGATTAATAACTTTCTAAGAGAAAGGAAAGAACAAAATGTGTAAATAAAATGATCAAAATAACAACCTGAATATCTAATATAAAGATACAAATTTAAAAAATTAAATATAATAAAATAAGACCATTCAAATAATGAATAAGAAAATACTATATATAAAGACCATGCTAACACTGTAAGTAACCAGAAGGAAGTATAAAGAGAATTCAGATGGAGAAGAAAAAGAGTTACACTATAACCAGTAACAAGAATTATTAAGAGAAGTTTTCAACCATAATTAAAATAAATATATCAGACAAGTTAAGAGTTCAGAAAAATATATATATATATAATGAGTATAATAAGAATTAAGAAGATTTATTAAGATAGAAAATGTGAGATAAACTGAGAAACTACGAAGTGAAGAATCAAAAGATATTTTTATTAGTCGAAAATGAGACTACTTTTTATTTTATTTTATTCGATGACTGACTGAAGATAATTCCAGCAGCATTATGTTTTTTGAGCAGAGATGAATGTGCCTCTGGACTCAAATTGTAGAAGTGGTGTATGGCCAGCAGAGTTGTGTAGCCTACAGTGCCCCTCTGAACTGCCCCAGCCCACGTGATAGGGAATGTTAGGGAATTAATATCCCAAGGATGCAACACGAAGTTTATAAAGAAAGAAAATGTATAATAATAATAATAATAATATATCTCAGAAGACACTAACTATCCAAGAAGGATCAAAAGTAGAATAAGTAACTATATATATAAAATTTATTAAACTCAAATATAAAAAGTCGATATAGAAATGGAGAGGAAAATGAAATATAAAAATAATGAAATTATCATAAGAAATTATTTCATCCATAAACATGTCTGAAATAATTACTTCTGGAGGAGAGCAATCTGTAGCGTGACAGATAAACACATAATAATGAATGGCATTGATCATTAAAATAATATAAAGAATTAATTCAGAGCAACCGTGCAGAAAAATCATGGATATTAAAAGTATAAGTTCGTATAAAAGCAATGTTACTAGTGATGAATCATCAAAACCAGTTTAATAACTCAAGGTTTAAAAATATAACCCAGGAAGGTAAGGAGTATATAAGGAAGCAACCCAGAGTATTACTAAACCCACAACGAGTATAAGGAATAAATAGAACAAGGCAAGATCCACCATAAAGGGTGATGTATTCAAAGAAGCCAGAAGAAAAGAAGACATCATTGAAGAAAGAAGAAGAAGACAGCATCCAGAAGAAGAAGGAATGCTCTTATAAAAAACACCCATATCCCCATATCCCAAAATAAATAAAAACCATAATAATAAAAGTATAACGAAGTATTCATGAACGAAACCATATGTACAATAAAATTAAGAAAAAAAGTGTATAGAGTAAGAGTTGCCAGTGGACCAAGGTGAAACAATAATATAATACCCAAAGAACAAATCTTCATTGTAACCCACAAACAAATCTCTTGATGTTAATAAGACTAAACAACCATTTAGAAATAGCATCAAGAAGTGTAAAGTGAACCAGTGCTAGTTTGTGTATTATAAAAAAATAAACCTTATGTTTCACCCTTGGCATCCACAAACTGTGTAGATAATGAAAAATACAACTTTTTGAGTGACTTATGATTTGTACAGAGTGAATATAATACAGGTAATAATATAGAGCTGTCAATCTGTTTGAAATGACATTTATGTAAATGATGAGTAAAAACAGAAGCAGACACCGGATTTAACACCCAAAGTGACAGGGTACAATTACCCAAAACCATATTAAAAACAGTTAAAAACTGATAATTCAATTTAGCATAAGAAATAGTGAATAAGAATGTAGAAAATAAGGTTTTGTGTATATAGAATAGGATATTTTAAAAATGTATTAGTAATAAGAACCTTTTAATAAGTTTAGAACCACTAACATCCTAATTGTAAAATATTTATTACTTGTATTGGTGTTAATGGTTGAACAGGATGTTAGCATGGAAAAAACATTCTTTGTAAATAATATTTCTATTTTAGTATTAAGTTTTGATTATAAAAAAATGTCTAACTAGTTGAAGACAACCATTATTTAAAATTATTTCTATCTGTTTATAGTATTGAAACAGATACTAATTGTTGTTATGTTTAATAGAAAAAATGTTTAATTTATATTACAATGTTAAAAAGTCAGAGAGGGTATAACTAAATATATATTGTTTATATAAAAATTTGTATGACAAAATTGTTAAGAATCTAGGCAAAATGATGAAAACTAAACATCATTAAAACTGAGAAACTAAGTACTTAAATACATTTAAACTGAAGGGATTTAGATAACATAAACCAGAAATGAAGCCATATAATTAGAAATATAACTTAGAAAGATTTTGTAAAATTATAGCCAGGATTATAAATAAAAATGGAAATGACAGAACTCAAAAATTTGGAGAGGGGAGTCATATATTCCAACATAATATTTTAAAACTTAACCAATTCAAATAATTGCAAGAAACTAAGGGAATATAAACCTTTTATTACAATATGAGATTAATAATCATAAATATAACTTAAAAATGGCAGAATTTGCTTAATGACAGGAAGCTGATTTTGAAAATTTACAAGATACAAAATGAAGGTAAAATTACCAATTTTAGATAAAAAAAACATAATAAAACGGCATTATTCGATATCAAAATACGCCGAATGAACTGAAGGATAAAATTAAGTAACAACTAGCTAATAAATTTGAATAATAACCAAAGTTTAAGCAGTTATATAATGTAACTTTAATACATGCACAGGATGCAAAGTAAAATTCGAACAATGTAAGGAATAATATTGCATTGGCTAAGATTTTAGTCTAAAGTGAAGGAAGTAGAGAGTTGATTATTGAACGATGTACGGGACACTTGACACGAGCAATTAAAACGATTTAACCTAATTTCTAGTACCGTAATGGCGAGTCATTGTATGATACGAATTTGAAAATCGCGAGTGGCGACAAAAAAACATTTCACAACATCGACACAGTGACATAAACACTTACAAAAGACTAACTAACATTGTATAGCACGAAACGACAGTTAAATAACATTTTAAACACCATAAAACAGTATATAACATAGCCATCAAATGTGCTTGATCGACAAAAGTGAACCAGACTTATAAATACACCACTTTTCAAAATACAACACAGAAACTTAACCAGAGACACTACACCAACATCAGAAGGAAGATTTGCAGACACCAGGACGTGAATTCGGCAAGAAAATATCTTTATTGGAACGCCAAATCTACGAAGGGACGATTGACAACTTCGACGGCGGCCGTTACTTTTCGTCACCGCTCAACTGAACAGTGCCTCCTAGTTTGTCAGCGACACGGTTCGCAATCAATTTATTTATTTTAATCTTTTCAATTGAATATATGTACTTTGGTATTAAGAATTATTCTTGTAACGTTATACTTTTTTAATCTTTGCCCGATTTCTCTGACTTTTCCAATGAATAGCTGTTAAAAGAACCTTATTGTATTTTATATAAAAACTTGTAACATTCGATACCCTGAGAGTCGATTTTAAAATCGACAAGAGTCTTTATAACCAATTGTCCAATAAATAATTTATACTTTTCATCTTAAAACAGTTCTTTCTTTTCTAAACATAGCAATTTAAACATATTATAGTTAAAAACAACATCTACTATGAGAATTTCACCACAAGAAGGAAGATAACCTCCAAAACTGAAAGTAAACAAGGATCGATTGTATTTGGAGACAATCTTATAAGTGGTTGGAGTTTCTTAAAAAATACAGAAAAGGGAACGTGATATTGATGTGTACCAGATCTTTGTGGACTTCAGGCAAGCGTATGACTCTATTAATAGAGACAAACTCTACACCATAATGCATGAATTTGGAATACCAGGCAAGCTGGTAAGATTAACCCAAGTTACTATGCAGCAGACTGAAGCCCAAGTAAAGGTGGATAGCCAGCTAACTGAACCCATAAATATTACACGGGGACTAAAGCAGGGAGATGGGTTGGCCCCAACACTATTCAATATTGCATTGGAATATGTAATTAGAGGCTTATCAATAAATAGCTCCAATCTGTTAACAAATAAAACTGTACAGATAGCCGCATATGCAGATGACATTAACATCATGTCAAGACGGATCACGGCAGCTAAAGAAATATTTATAGAGCTTAAAAACAAAGCCAAGGAAGTTGGGCTAGCCATAAATATGGATAAAACAAAAATGCTTATCCAAACAAGAAGGGACCAGGTTCATAACAACATCGAGATAGAGGAGGACACAATTGAGGTGGTGGACAATTTCACGTATCTCGGAGTGAATCTAGCAAAGACTGGATCAGAGGAGCCGGAGATCCAAAGACGGACCACCATGGCTAACAAGGCGTACTTCGCATTGCTGCCATCATTTAGGTCTGGGGATGTGCACAGGGAAACAAAAATGAAAATATATAGGACTGTCATCAGACCGGTGCTATGCTACGGGTGTGAGGCATGGGCAATCACACAGAAAACAGTCGACATAGTAGACACCTTTGAAAGGAAAATCCTCAGACGCATTATAGGCCCAATACAAGAAAATGGCTCATGGAGACTGAGATACAACAACGAACTGTATCAAATATATAAAGAGATACCAGTCTCAAAATTTATAAGAATTCAAAGATTGCGTTGGGCCGGACATGTTATGAGAATGGAGGGTGGCAGGAACCCTAAGAGGGCTTTGCTGGGTACATGGGAGGGAACGAGACCTAGAGGTAGACCGAGGAAGAGGTGGGAAGATGGCGTTGCAGAGGACGCGAGAGACATGGGGATAAGAAACTGGAGGAGGGTTGCAGGTGGATAGAGGGGATTGGAGGCGGAGATTGGTGGAGGCCAGGGCCCGACTTGGGCTGTAGCGCCATAGGAGAGAGAGAGAGAGAGAGAGAGAGAGAGAGAGAGAGAGAGAGAGAGAGAGAGAGAGATTGTATTTGGAGACAATCTTATAAGTGGTTGGAGTTTCTTAAAAAATACAGAAAAGTTAATAAAATTTTCTAGACAAGTGAGACACGTTTCGAAACTTCACGAAACACAATTAATTAATTGTTTTTAATTAATTAATCAAAAAAAAATTTTTAATTATAAATTAAAAAAAAACAATCAATTTTTATTTCTTTCACAAAGAACACATATTTAATATATATTTTTGTAACACTACACCAATACAACTTTAACACTATAACCACGTTTAGTTACAATTTGGACAGCTCAACAGTGGGGATTAAATTAAAATAAAAAGAAGTAAGAACAGAACGAGATTAAGAGAGTTTGTAAACACACACCTCTTTAATTTAGTTACAAATTGGCGCACAACTGAGGGGCTTTAATTAGCGATTGAAAGGCCACTACAATCTACCCAATCACTAATTGGAGTTCGGCAGCAGCTATAAAGCCAGAGAAAGGGAAAAAGGGAACAACGACAAACAAAGATGTCAGAGCGATTGAAGAATATGAGCATCGAGGAAAGGATACAACTAATCGCAGTATCAATGAATGGATACACGAAACGATGGAGAAAAGAAATAAGAAGGGAGCGTAAACAGATTAAGAAAGAGGAGTCAAAACCAAGAAGACAACAAAGAAGGGAAGAATTAAAGGAAAGGATAAAACGAAAGACAGAAACACTAAAGGAGTTCACGAAACAGTGGAGAGAAGTAAGAATAAGTACTCAGAAACAGATGATAGAGAATAACAATACAAGGGTGGAAATAATCATCAAGAATAATAAACTGTGGGAGGAAGAATTAATAAGAGATAACAAAAGAGAGGTAGAAGAAATACCAAATGATAAAACGCAGGAACAAGTAGTGGTATTACCTGGAATTAAAACTAGCGGAAACAAGGAAAATATTAAATAAAGGAAAAGGAGAATGTATCCAAGAAATTTAATAAAAACGAAGGAAGAGTTGGAGATGATGAACCATGGTTTATTTGATGATGATAATATCCCTATTACCAACCATGAAGAAATCGTGAGTTCCAGAAATTATTGAAGTAGATTGAGGGTAATCTCAGAGATGGTGTACCAGCAGACAGTAGCTTACCACTGGGAAAGGACCAGAGGTAAACGGGATACAACATGTGGACCAGATCAGTTTCAGCGCAGGACTGGACAGTGTATTCCAGAAAGATGGAAATGTGACATCTTACCAGACTGTGATGACGGCACAGATGAATCACCAGAATGTACTCCATTAGTGTGCCATCTAGGACAGTTCCAGGGTACAGTTACACTAAAATGTATTCCTTTAGGGTGGATATGTGATGGTGAACCAGCTTGTGGGGCTTCAGATAAGCAAATATTTGATAACTCAGATGAAGATCCTCACATATATTTTTCAGGTAATACAACATATAAACCAGAGACGTATTGGTATATCAAACAATATGATAAAGGGAACCAGATAAACTTTGTTGCCAACAAAGAAATATCAGCAAGGAAAATTGAAACAAGCCACAGAGTAACCGCAGTGAAAATGAAATACCAGGCGGAAACCAGAGATGCCACAAGTACTGGGATAATTATGAAGGCCATGATCGTCCGGAAAATAAGGGCAACTGAGATGATGGACCCTGGTTAACACAAATACCACACGCCATCAAGAAAAGGGACGGATGTCATGATAACTGACTACGGCGAAAAACGATGGTGAAGGAGACGAAATATAAATATCATTGAAAGGAAATGATACGAATAATAAACATAGGAACAAAACTGGGTTTTATGAAGGAAGAGTATTTAAGAAAATGAACATTACAAATGAAAATATGAGCAACTGAGCGACATAAAGAAAATCGTCCATCCTCCTGGGTATAAAAGAAAATAAAATAATAAGGAAAGAAAAAGAAAAGATCAACTTATTAAAGTATAAATAACATGGTCCGGTATAGAGTACAATATATGACCATATGTTGTGGTAAAGGATAATCATAATAATACTTATGAGCTGAGAGAAATAGTTTCCGGAAGAGTTAAAGGTGTGTACAATCAAGCACCTATGAAAAAGTACTATGAAGAATGAATTTGGAATTTTATAAATACATAAAAATTCTAAAATAATTGTAAGAACATCTTACAACCAAATATTTTTGAGAAAAAACTTTTTGGCAAAATAAAAGAAAGAATTTGGAATTTTATAAATACACAAAAAATTCTAAAATAATTGTAAGTACATCTTACGACCAAATATTTTTGAGAAAAAACTTTATGGCAAATTAAAAAGAAAGAATTTTGAATTTAATATACACAAAAAATTCAAAAATAGAAGTAAGAACATCTTACAACCAAATATTTATGAGAAAAAACCTTTTGGCAAAATAAAAGAAAGAATTTTTAACAGAAAAATTCAAAAACAATTGTAAGAACATCTTACAACCAAATATTTAAGAGAAAAAACTTTATGGCGAAATAAAAGAAAGAATTTGCAATTTTAATAATACAGAAAAATTCAAAAACAATTGTAAGAACATCTTACTACCAAATATTTATGAGAAAAAACTTTATGACAAAATAAAAGAAAGAATTTGGAATTTTATAAAAAATAAAAATTCTAAAACAATTGTAAGAACATCTTACTACCAAATACTTTGAGAAAGAACTTTATGGCAATTTAAAAGAAAGGAATTTTGAATTTAATACATAAACATTCTAAAATAATTGTAAGAACATCTTACTACCAAATATTTTTGAGAAAAAACTTTATGGCGAAATAAAAGAAAGATTTTGGAATTTAATATACAAAAAATTTAAAAATGAAGTAAGACCAACTTACTATAACTAATTTTGTGAAAAAACTTTATGGTAGTTAATTAAGAAGAATTTGAATTTAGAGAAATACCAAAAAATTCAGAAATAATTGTAAGATCACCTTACGACACACAATTTTGAAGAGAAACCATTTGGAATAATTAAAAAGGAAGAATTAGAATTTAGAATTATATATAACAAAAAATTAAAAATTAAGTAAGCACATCTTACTATAAACAATTTTGAAGGAAACAATTTTGGGAATAAATGAATTAAACAGAATTTGAATTTTGATAAAACGTCAAAACTTTGAAACAAAATAGATCAACTTATTACAATGATTTATGAGAAATGTTATGGAAATAGATGAAAAGAAGAGTTTGAATTTTGCATAAAACTAACAAAGTTCTAAAAATAAATATGTGCCATTTATAATTAAATTTAGAAGAAAATAAAATGATTAATTCAGAAAAAAGAATTAAATTTAATCCAGAATAAATGTGAATATCTAGCATTTGAAGGAGTAGAGAAGAAAAACAAAAAAGAGTGTGATATACAAGAGAAGGCAAAAATTTGGAAACAAAGAGAAGAATCTGTTATTATAATAAAATTATAAAAAATCCAAGAAAGAAAAACAATAAAATAATAATGAGAACAACCTATGACTAATTACTTATGAAACGATAATGGAAACAGTTAATCAAGAAAAAGGAATACGATATTACTCAGTTCTGAAGAAGCAAAGAAGAACAACTCATACCAAACATATGGAGAAGATGATTTTGAACAAATAATAATAATAAGACCTATATGAAATGCAAAGAGAAGAAGTACCACATGAAATATAATATAAATGAATTAATGTTAATGAATACGAAGGCGGATTAATAACTTTCTAAGAGAAAGGAAAGAACAAAATGTGTAAATAAAATGATCAAAATAACAACCTGAATATCTAATATAAAGATACAAATTTAAAAAATTAAATATAATAAAATAAGACCATTCAAATAATGAATAAGAAAATACTATATATAAAGACCATGCTAACACTGTAAGTAACCAGAAGGAAGTATAAAGAGAATTCAGATGGAGAAGAAAAAGAGTTACACTATAACCAGTAACAAGAATTATTAAGAGAAGTTTTCAACCATAATTAAAATAAATATATCAGACAAGTTAAGAGTTCAGAAAAATATATATATATAATGAGTATAATAAGAATTAAGAAGATTTATTAAGATAGAAAATGTGAGATAAACTGAGAAACTACGAAGTGAAGAATCAAAAGATATTTTTATTAGTCGAAAATGAGACTACTTTTTATTTTATTTTATTCGATGACTGACTGAAGATAATTCCAGCAGCATTATGTTTTTTGAGCAGAGATGAATGTGCCTCTGGACTCAAATTGTAGAAGTGGTGTATGGCCAGCAGAGTTGTGTAGCCTACAGTGCCCCTCTGAACTGCCCCAGCCCACGTGATAGGGAATGTTAGGGAATTAATATCCCAAGGATGCAACACGAAGTTTATAAAGAAAGAAAATGTATAATAATAATAATAATAATATATCTCAGAAGACACTAACTATCCAAGAAGGATCAAAAGTAGAATAAGTAACTATATATATAAAATTTATTAAACTCAAATATAAAAAGTCGATATAGAAATGGAGAGGAAAATGAAATATAAAAATAATGAAATTATCATAAGAAATTATTTCATCCATAAACATGTCTGAAATAATTACTTCTGGAGGAGAGCAATCTGTAGCGTGACAGATAAACACATAATAATGAATGGCATTGATCATTAAAATAATATAAAGAATTAATTCAGAGCAACCGTGCAGAAAAATCATGGATATTAAAAGTATAAGTTCGTATAAAAGCAATGTTACTAGTGATGAATCATCAAAACCAGTTTAATAACTCAAGGTTTAAAAATATAACCCAGGAAGGTAAGGAGTATATAAGGAAGCAACCCAGAGTATTACTAAACCCACAACGAGTATAAGGAATAAATAGAACAAGGCAAGATCCACCATAAAGGGTGATGTATTCAAAGAAGCCAGAAGAAAAGAAGACATCATTGAAGAAAGAAGAAGAAGACAGCATCCAGAAGAAGAAGGAATGCTCTTATAAAAAACACCCATATCCCCATATCCCAAAATAAATAAAAACCATAATAATAAAAGTATAACGAAGTATTCATGAACGAAACCATATGTACAATAAAATTAAGAAAAAAAGTGTATAGAGTAAGAGTTGCCAGTGGACCAAGGTGAAACAATAATATAATACCCAAAGAACAAATCTTCATTGTAACCCACAAACAAATCTCTTGATGTTAATAAGACTAAACAACCATTTAGAAATAGCATCAAGAAGTGTAAAGTGAACCAGTGCTAGTTTGTGTATTATAAAAAAATAAACCTTATGTTTCACCCTTGGCATCCACAAACTGTGTAGATAATGAAAAATACAACTTTTTGAGTGACTTATGATTTGTACAGAGTGAATATAATACAGGTAATAATATAGAGCTGTCAATCTGTTTGAAATGACATTTATGTAAATGATGAGTAAAAACAGAAGCAGACACCGGATTTAACACCCAAAGTGACAGGGTACAATTACCCAAAACCATATTAAAAACAGTTAAAAACTGATAATTCAATTTAGCATAAGAAATAGTGAATAAGAATGTAGAAAATAAGGTTTTGTGTATATAGAATAGGATATTTTAAAAATGTATTAGTAATAAGAACCTTTTAATAAGTTTAGAACCACTAACATCCTAATTGTAAAATATTTATTACTTGTATTGGTGTTAATGGTTGAACAGGATGTTAGCATGGAAAAAACATTCTTTGTAAATAATATTTCTATTTTAGTATTAAGTTTTGATTATAAAAAAATGTCTAACTAGTTGAAGACAACCATTATTTAAAATTATTTCTATCTGTTTATAGTATTGAAACAGATACTAATTGTTGTTATGTTTAATAGAAAAAATGTTTAATTTATATTACAATGTTAAAAAGTCAGAGAGGGTATAACTAAATATATATTGTTTATATAAAAATTTGTATGACAAAATTGTTAAGAATCTAGGCAAAATGATGAAAACTAAACATCATTAAAACTGAGAAACTAAGTACTTAAATACATTTAAACTGAAGGGATTTAGATAACATAAACCAGAAATGAAGCCATATAATTAGAAATATAACTTAGAAAGATTTTGTAAAATTATAGCCAGGATTATAAATAAAAATGGAAATGACAGAACTCAAAAATTTGGAGAGGGGAGTCATATATTCCAACATAATATTTTAAAACTTAACCAATTCAAATAATTGCAAGAAACTAAGGGAATATAAACCTTTTATTACAATATGAGATTAATAATCATAAATATAACTTAAAAATGGCAGAATTTGCTTAATGACAGGAAGCTGATTTTGAAAATTTACAAGATACAAAATGAAGGTAAAATTACCAATTTTAGATAAAAAAAACATAATAAAACGGCATTATTCGATATCAAAATACGCCGAATGAACTGAAGGATAAAATTAAGTAACAACTAGCTAATAAATTTGAATAATAACCAAAGTTTAAGCAGTTATATAATGTAACTTTAATACATGCACAGGATGCAAAGTAAAATTCGAACAATGTAAGGAATAATATTGCATTGGCTAAGATTTTAGTCTAAAGTGAAGGAAGTAGAGAGTTGATTATTGAACGATGTACGGGACACTTGACACGAGCAATTAAAACGATTTAACCTAATTTCTAGTACCGTAATGGCGAGTCATTGTATGATACGAATTTGAAAATCGCGAGTGGCGACAAAAAAACATTTCACAACATCGACACAGTGACATAAACACTTACAAAAGACTAACTAACATTGTATAGCACGAAACGACAGTTAAATAACATTTTAAACACCATAAAACAGTATATAACATAGCCATCAAATGTGCTTGATCGACAAAAGTGAACCAGACTTATAAATACACCACTTTTCAAAATACAACACAGAAACTTAACCAGAGACACTACACCAACATCAGAAGGAAGATTTGCAGACACCAGGACGTGAATTCGGCAAGAAAATATCTTTATTGGAACGCCAAATCTACGAAGGGACGATTGACAACTTCGACGGCGGCCGTTACTTTTCGTCACCGCTCAACTGAACAGTGCCTCCTAGTTTGTCAGCGACACGGTTCGCAATCAATTTATTTATTTTAATCTTTTCAATTGAATATATGTACTTTGGTATTAAGAATTATTCTTGTAACGTTATACTTTTTTAATCTTTGCCCGATTTCTCTGACTTTTCCAATGAATAGCTGTTAAAAGAACCTTATTGTATTTTATATAAAAACTTGTAACATTCGATACCCTGAGAGTCGATTTTAAAATCGACAAGAGTCTTTATAACCAATTGTCCAATAAATAATTTATACTTTTCATCTTAAAACAGTTCTTTCTTTTCTAAACATAGCAATTTAAACATATTATAGTTAAAAACAACATCTACTACGAGAATTTCACCACAAGAAGGAAGATAACCTCCAAAACTGAAAGTAAACAAGGATCGATTGTATTTGGAGACAATCTTATAAGTGGTTGGAGTTTCTTAAAAAATACAGAAAAGGGAACGTGATATTGATGTGTACCAGATCTTTGTGGACTTCAGGCAAGCGTATGACTCTATTAATAGAGACAAACTCTACACCATAATGCATGAATTTGGAATACCAGGCAAGCTGGTAAGATTAACCCAAGTTACTATGCAGCAGACTGAAGCCCAAGTAAAGGTGGATAGCCAGCTAACTGAACCCATAAATATTACACGGGGACTAAAGCAGGGAGATGGGTTGGCCCCAACACTATTCAATATTGCATTGGAATATGTAATTAGAGGCTTATCAATAAATAGCTCCAATCTGTTAACAAATAAAACTGTACAGATAGCCGCATATGCAGATGACATTAACATCATGTCAAGACGGATCACGGCAGCTAAAGAAATATTTATAGAGCTTAAAAACAAAGCCAAGGAAGTTGGGCTAGCCATAAATATGGATAAAACAAAAATGCTTATCCAAACAAGAAGGGACCAGGTTCATAACAACATCGAGATAGAGGAGGACACAATTGAGGTGGTGGACAATTTCACGTATCTCGGAGTGAATCTAGCAAAGACTGGATCAGAGGAGCCGGAGATCCAAAGACGGACCACCATGGCTAACAAGGCGTACTTCGCATTGCTGCCATCATTTAGGTCTGGGGATGTGCACAGGGAAACAAAAATGAAAATATATAGGACTGTCATCAGACCGGTGCTATGCTACGGGTGTGAGGCATGGGCAATCACACAGAAAACAGTCGACATAGTAGACACCTTTGAAAGGAAAATCCTCAGACGCATTATAGGCCCAATACAAGAAAATGGCTCATGGAGACTGAGATACAACAACGAACTGTATCAAATATATAAAGAGATACCAGTCTCAAAATTTATAAGAATTCAAAGATTGCGTTGGGCCGGACATGTTATGAGAATGGAGGGTGGCAGGAACCCTAAGAGGGCTTTGCTGGGTACATGGGAGCGGAACGAGACCTAGAGGTAGACCGAGGAAGAGGTGGGAAGATGGCGTTGCAGAGGACGCGAGAGACATGGGGATAAGAAACTGGAGGAGGGTTGCAGGTGGATAGAGGGGATTGGAGGCGGAGATTGGTGGAGGCCAGGGCCCGACTTGGGCTGTAGCGCCATAGGAGAGAGAGAGAGAGAGAGAGAGAGAGAGAGAGAGAGAGAGAGAGAGAGAGAGAGAGAGAGAGAGAGAGAGAGAGAGATTGTATTTGGAGACAATCTTATAAGTGGTTGGAGTTTCTTAAAAAATACAGAAAAGTTAATAAAATTTTCTAGACAAGTGAGACACGTTTCGAAACTTCACGAAACACAATTAATTAATTGTTTTTAATTAATTAATCAAAAAAAAATTTTTAATTATAAATTAAAAAAAAAACAATCAATTTTTATTTCTTTCACAAAGAACACATATTTAATATATATTTTTGTAACACTACACCAATACAACTTTAACACTATAACCACGTTTAGTTACAATTTGGACAGCTCAACAGTGGGGATTAAATTAAAATAAAAAGAAGTAAGAACAGAACGAGATTAAGAGAGTTTGTAAACACACACCTCTTTAATTTAGTTACAAATTGGCGCACAACTGAGGGGCTTTAATTAGCGATTGAAAGGCCACTACAATCTACCCAATCACTAATTGGAGTTCGGCAGCAGCTATAAAGCCAGAGAAAGGGAAAAAGGGAACAACGACAAACAAAGATGTCAGAGCGATTGAAGAATATGAGCATCGAGGAAAGGATACAACTAATCGCAGTATCAATGAATGGATACACGAAACGATGGAGAAAAGAAATAAGAAGGGAGCGTAAACAGATTAAGAAAGAGGAGTCAAAACCAAGAAGACAACAAAGAAGGGAAGAATTAAAGGAAAGGATAAAACGAAAGACAGAAACACTAAAGGAGTTCACGAAACAGTGGAGAGAAGTAAGAATAAGTACTCAGAAACAGATGATAGAGAATAACAATACAAGGGTGGAAATAATCATCAAGAATAATAAACTGTGGGAGGAAGAATTAATAAGAGATAACAAAAGAGAGGTAGAAGAAATACCAAATGATAAAACGCAGGAACAAGTAGTGGTATTACCTGGAATTAAAACTAGCGGAAACAAGGAAAATATTAAATAAAGGAAAAGGAGAATGTATCCAAGAAATTTAATAAAAACGAAGGAAGAGTTGGAGATGATGAACCATGGTTTATTTGATGATGATAATATCCCTATTACCAACCATGAAGAAATCGTGAGTTCCAGAAATTATAGAAGTAGATTGAGGGTAATCTCAGAGATGGTGTACCAGCAGACAGTAGCTTACCACTGGGAAAGGACCAGAGGTAAACGGGATACAACATGTGGACCAGATCAGTTTCAGCGCAGGACTGGACAGTGTATTCCAGAAAGATGGAAATGTGACATCTTACCAGACTGTGATGACGGCACAGATGAATCACCAGAATGTACTCCATTAGTGTGCCATCTAGGACAGTTCCAGGGTACAGTTACACTAAAATGTATTCCTTCAGGGTGGATATGTGATGGTGAACCAGCTTGTGGGGCTTCAGATAAGCAAATATTTGATAACTCAGATGAAGATCCTCACATATATTTTTCAGGTAATACAACATATAAACCAGAGACGTATTGGTATATCAAACAATATGATAAAGGGAACCAGATAAACTTTGTTGCCAACAAAGAAATATCAGCAAGGAAAATTGAAACAAGCCACAGAGTAACCGCAGTGAAAATGAAATACCAGGCGGAAACCAGAGATGCCACAAGTACTGGGATAATTATGAAGGCCATGATCGTCCGGAAAATAAGGGCAACTGAGATGATGGACCCTGGTTAACACAAATACCACACGCCATCAAGAAAAGTGACGGATGTCATGATAACTGACTGCGGCGAAAAACGATGGTGAAGGAGACGAAATATAAATATCATTGAAAGGAAATGATACGAATAATAAACATAGAAACAAAACTGGGTTTTATGAAGGAAGAGTATTTAAGAAAATGAACATTACAAATGAAAATATGAGCAACTGAGCGACATAAAGAAAATCGTCCATCCTCCTGGGTATAAAAGAAAATAAAATAATAAGGAAAGAAAAAGAAAAGATCAACTTATTAAAGTATAAATAACATGGTCCGGTATAGAGTACAATATATGACCATATGTTGTGGTAAAGGATAATCATAATAATACTTATGAGCTGAGAGAAATAGTTTCCGGAAGAGTTAAAGGTGTGTACAATCAAGCACCTATGAAAAAGTACTATGAAGAATGAATTTGGAATTTTATAAATACATAAAAATTCTAAAATAATTGTAAGAACATCTTACAACCAAATATTTTTGAGAAAAAACTTTTTGGCAAAATAAAAGAAAGAATTTGGAATTTTATAAATACACAAAAAATTCTAAAATAATTGTAAGTACATCTTACGACCAAATATTTTTGAGAAAAAACTTTATGGCAAATTAAAAAGAAAGAATTTTGAATTTAATATACACAAAAAATTCAAAAATAGAAGTAAGAACATCTTACAACCAAATATTTATGAGAAAAAACCTTTTGGCAAAATAAAAGAAAGAATTTTTAACAGAAAAATTCAAAAACAATTGTAAGAACATCTTACAACCAAATATTTAAGAGAAAAAACTTTATGGCGAAATAAAAGAAAGAATTTGGAATTTTAATAATACAGAAAAATTCAAAAACAATTGTAAGAACATCTTACTACCAAATATTTATGAGAAAAAACTTTATGACAAAATAAAAGAAAGAATTTGGAATTTTATAAAAAATAAAAATTCTAAAACAATTGTAAGAACATCTTACTACCAAATACTTTGAGAAAGAACTTTATGGCAATTTAAAAGAAAGGAATTTTGAATTTAATACATAAACATTCTAAAATAATTGTAAGAACATCTTACTACCAAATATTTTTGAGAAAAAACTTTATGGCGAAATAAAAGAAAGAATTTGGAATTTAGTATACAAAAAATTTAAAAATGAAGTAAGACCAACTTACTATAACTAATTTTGTGAAAAAACTTTATGGTAGTTAATTAAGAAGAATTTGAATTTAGAGAAATACCAAAAAATTCAGAAATAATTGTAAGATCACCTTACGACACACAATTTTGAAGAGAAACCATTTGGAATAATTAAAAAGGAAGAATTAGAATTTAGAATTATATATAACAAAAAATTAAAAATTAAGTAAGCACATCTTACTATAAACAATTTTGAAGGAAACCATTTTGGGAATAAATGAATTAAACAGAATTTGAATTTTGATAAAACGTCAAAACTTTGAAACAAAATAGATCAACTTATTACAATGATTTATGAGAAATGTTATGGAAATAGATGAAAAGAAGAGTTTGAATTTTGCATAAAACTAACAAAGTTCTAAAAATAAATATGTGCCATTTATAATTAAATTTAGAAGAAAATAAAATGATTAATTCAGAAAAAAGAATTAAATTTAATCCAGAATAAATGTGAATATCTAGCATTTGAAGGAGTAGAGAAGAAAAACAAAAAAGAGTGTGATATACAAGAGAAGGCAAAAATTTGGAAACAAAGAGAAGAATCTGTTATTATAATAAAATTATAAAAAATCCAAGAAAGAAAAACAATAAAATAATAATGAGAACAACCTATGACTAATTACTTATGAAACGATAATGGAAACAGTTAATCAAGAAAAAGGAATACGATATTACTCAGTTCTGAAGAAGCAAAGAAGAACAACTCATACCAAACATATGGAGAAGATGATTTTGAACAAATAATAATAATAAGACCTATATGAAATGCAAAGAGAAGAAGTACCACATGAAATATAATATAAATGAATTAATGTTAATGAATACGAAGGCGGATTAATAACTTTCTAAGAGAAAGGAAAGAACAAAATGTGTAAATAAAATGATCAAAATAACAACCTGAATATCTAATATAAAGATACAAATTTAAAAAATTAAATATAATAAAATAAGACCATTCAAATAATGAATAAGAAAATACTATATATAAAGACCATGCTAACACTGTAAGTAACCAGAAGGAAGTATAAAGAGAATTCAGATGGAGAAGAAAAAGAGTTACACTATAACCAGTAACAAGAATTATTAAGAGAAGTTTTCAACCATAATTAAAATAAATATATCAGACAAGTTAAGAGTTCAGAAAAATATATATATATATAATGAGTATAATAAGAATTAAGAAGATTTATTAAGATAGAAAATGTGAGATAAACTGAGAAACTACGAAGTGAAGAATCAAAAGATATTTTTATTAGTCGAAAATGAGACTACTTTTTATTTTATTTTATTCGATGACTGACTGAAGATAATTCCAGCAGCATTATGTTTTTTGAGCAGAGATGAATGTGCCTCTGGACTCAAATTGTAGAAGTGGTGTATGGCCAGCAGAGTTGTGTAGCCTACAGTGCCCCTCTGAACTGCCCCAGCCCACGTGATAGGGAATGTTAGGGAATTAATATCCCAAGGATGCAACACGAAGTTTATAAAGAAAGAAAATGTATAATAATAATAATAATAATAATAATAATATATCTCAGAAGACACTAACTATCCAAGAAGGATCAAAAGTAGAATAAGTAACTATATATATATAATTTATTAAACTCAAATATAAAAAGTCGATATAGAAATGGAGAGGAAAATGAAATATAAAAATAATGAAATTATCATAAGAAATTATTTCATCCATAAACATGTCTGAAATAATTACTTCTGGAGGAGAGCAATCTGTAGCGTGACAGATAAACACATAATAATGAATGGCATTGATCATTAAAATAATATAAAGAATTAATTCAGAGCAACCGTGCAGAAAAATCATGGATATTAAAAGTATAAGTTCGTATAAAAGCAATGTTACTAGTGATGAATCATCAAAACCAGTTTAATAACTCAAGGTTTAAAAATATAACCCAGGAAGGTAAGGAGTATATAAGGAAGCAACCCAGAGTATTACTAAACCCACAACGAGTATAAGGAATAAATAGAACAAGGCAAGATCCACCATAAAGGGTGATGTATTCAAAGAAGCCAGAAGAAAAGAAGACATCATTGAAGAAAGAAGAAGAAGACAGCATCCAGAAGAAGAAGGAATGCTCTTATAAAAAACACCCATATCCCCATATCCCAAAATAAATAAAAACCATAATAATAAAAGTATAACGAAGTATTCATGAACGAAACCATATGTACAATAAAATTAAGAAAAAAAGTGTATAGAGTAAGAGTTGCCAGTGGACCAAGGTGAAACAATAATATAATACCCAAAGAACAAATCTTCATTGTAACCCACAAACAAATCTCTTGATGTTAATAAGACTAAACAACCATTTAGAAATAGCATCAAGAAGTGTAAAGTGAACCAGTGCTAGTTTGTGTATTATAAAAAAATAAACCTTATGTTTCACCCTTGGCATCCACAAACTGTGTAGATAATGAAAAATACAACTTTTTGAGTGACTTATGATTTGTACAGAGTGAATATAATACAGGTAATAATATAGAGCTGTCAATCTGTTTGAAATGACATTTATGTAAATGATGAGTAAAAACAGAAGCAGACACCGGATTTAACACCCAAAGTGACAGGGTACAATTACCCAAAACCATATTAAAAACAGTTAAAAACTGATAATTCAATTTAGCATAAGAAATAGTGAATAAGAATGTAGAAAATAAGGTTTTGTGTATATAGAATAGGATATTTTAAAAATGTATTAGTAATAAGAACCTTTTAATAAGTTTAGAACCACTAACATCCTAATTGTAAAATATTTATTACTTGTATTGGTGTTAATGGTTGAACAGGATGTTAGCATGGAAAAAACATTCTTTGTAAATAATATTTCTATTTTAGTATTAAGTTTTGATTATAAAAAAATGTCTAACTAGTTGAAGACAACCATTATTTAAAATTATTTCTATCTGTTTATAGTATTGAAACAGATACTAATTGTTGTTATGTTTAATAGAAAAAATGTTTAATTTATATTACAATGTTAAAAAGTCAGAGAGGGTATAACTAAATATATATTGTTTATATAAAAATTTGTATGACAAAATTGTTAAGAATCTAGGCAAAATGATGAAAACTAAACATCATTAAAACTGAGAAACTAAGTACTTAAATACATTTAAACTGAAGGGATTTAGATAACATAAACCAGAAATGAAGCCATATAATTAGAAATATAACTTAGAAAGATTTTGTAAAATTATAGCCAGGATTATAAATAAAAATGGAAATGACAGAACTCAAAAATTTGGAGAGGGGAGTCATATATTCCAACATAATATTTTAAAACTTAACCAATTCAAATAATTGCAAGAAACTAAGGGAATATAAACCTTTTATTACAATATGAGATTAATAATCATAAATATAACTTAAAAATGGCAGAATTTGCTTAATGACAGGAAGCTGATTTTGAAAATTTACAAGATACAAAATGAAGGTAAAATTACCAATTTTAGATAAAAAAAACATAATAAAACGGCATTATTCGATATCAAAATACGCCGAATGAACTGAAGGATAAAATTAAGTAACAACTAGCTAATAAATTTGAATAATAACCAAAGTTTAAGCAGTTATATAATGTAACTTTAATACATGCACAGGATGCAAAGTAAAATTCGAACAATGTAAGGAATAATATTGCATTGGCTAAGATTTTAGTCTAAAGTGAAGGAAGTAGAGAGTTGATTATTGAACGATGTACGGGACACTTGACACGAGCAATTAAAACGATTTAACCTAATTTCTAGTACCGTAATGGCGAGTCATTGTATGATACGAATTTGAAAATCGCGAGTGGCGACAAAAAAACATTTCACAACATCGACACAGTGACATAAACACTTACAAAAGACTAACTAACATTGTATAGCACGAAACGACAGTTAAATAACATTTTAAACACCATAAAACAGTATATAACATAGCCATCAAATGTGCTTGATCGACAAAAGTGAACCAGACTTATAAATACACCACTTTTCAAAATACAACACAGAAACTTAACCAGAGACACTACACCAACATCAGAAGGAAGATTTGCAGACACCAGGACGTGAATTCGGCAAGAAAATATCTTTATTGGAACGCCAAATCTACGAAGGGACGATTGACAACTTCGACGGCGGCCGTTACTTTTCGTCACCGCTCAACTGAACAGTGCCTCCTAGTTTGTCAGCGACACGGTTCGCAATCAATTTATTTATTTTAATCTTTTCAATTGAATATATGTACTTTGGTATTAAGAATTATTCTTGTAACGTTATACTTTTTTAATCTTTGCCCGATTTCTCTGACTTTTCCAATGAATAGCTGTTAAAAGAACCTTATTGTATTTTATATAAAAACTTGTAACATTCGATACCCTGAGAGTCGATTTTAAAATCGACAAGAGTCTTTATAACCAATTGTCCAATAAATAATTTATACTTTTCATCTTAAAACAGTTCTTTCTTTTCTAAACATAGCAATTTAAACATATTATAGTTAAAAACAACATCTACTACGAGAATTTCACCACAAGAAGGAAGATAACCTCCAAAACTGAAAGTAAACAAGGATCGATTGTATTTGGAGACAATCTTATAAGTGGTTGGAGTTTCTTAAAAAATACAGAAAAGGGAACGTGATATTGATGTGTACCAGATCTTTGTGGACTTCAGGCAAGCGTATGACTCTATTAATAGAGACAAACTCTACACCATAATGCATGAATTTGGAATACCAGGCAAGCTGGTAAGATTAACCCAAGTTACTATGCAGCAGACTGAAGCCCAAGTAAAGGTGGATAGCCAGCTAACTGAACCCATAAATATTACACGGGGACTAAAGCAGGGAGATGGGTTGGCCCCAACACTATTCAATATTGCATTGGAATATGTAATTAGAGGCTTATCAATAAATAGCTCCAATCTGTTAACAAATAAAACTGTACAGATAGCCGCATATGCAGATGACATTAACATCATGTCAAGACGGATCACGGCAGCTAAAGAAATATTTATAGAGCTTAAAAACAAAGCCAAGGAAGTTGGGCTAGCCATAAATATGGATAAAACAAAAATGCTTATCCAAACAAGAAGGGACCAGGTTCATAACAACATCGAGATAGAGGAGGACACAATTGAGGTGGTGGACAATTTCACGTATCTCGGAGTGAATCTAGCAAAGACTGGATCAGAGGAGCCGGAGATCCAAAGACGGACCACCATGGCTAACAAGGCGTACTTCGCATTGCTGCCATCATTTAGGTCTGGGGATGTGCACAGGGAAACAAAAATGAAAATATATAGGACTGTCATCAGACCGGTGCTATGCTACGGGTGTGAGGCATGGGCAATCACACAGAAAACAGTCGACATAGTAGACACCTTTGAAAGGAAAATCCTCAGACGCATTATAGGCCCAATACAAGAAAATGGCTCATGGAGACTGAGATACAACAACGAACTGTATCAAATATATAAAGAGATACCAGTCTCAAAATTTATAAGAATTCAAAGATTGCGTTGGGCCGGACATGTTATGAGAATGGAGGGTGGCAGGAACCCTAAGAGGGCTTTGCTGGGTACATGGGAGGGAACGAGACCTAGAGGTAGACCGAGGAAGAGGTGGGAAGATGGCGTTGCAGAGGACGCGAGAGACATGGGGATAAGAAACTGGAGGAGGGTTGCAGGTGGATAGAGGGGATTGGAGGCGGAGATTGGTGGAGGCCAGGGCCCGACTTGGGCTGTAGCGCCATAGGAGAGAGAGAGAGAGAGAGAGAGAGAGAGAGAGAGAGAGAGAGAGAGAGAGAGAGATTGTATTTGGAGACAATCTTATAAGTGGTTGGAGTTTCTTAAAAAATACAGAAAAGTTAATAAAATTTTCTAGACAAGTGAGACACGTTTCGAAACTTCACGAAACACAATTAATTAATTGTTTTTAATTAATTAATCAAAAAAAAATTTTTAATTATAAATTAAAAAAAAAACAATCAATTTTTATTTCTTTCACAAAGAACACATATTTAATATATATTTTTGTAACACTACACCAATACAACTTTAACACTATAACCACGTTTAGTTACAATTTGGACAGCTCAACAGTGGGGATTAAATTAAAATAAAAAGAAGTAAGAACAGAACGAGATTAAGAGAGTTTGTAAACACACACCTCTTTAATTTAGTTACAAATTGGCGCACAACTGAGGGGCTTTAATTAGCGATTGAAAGGCCACTACAATCTACCCAATCACTAATTGGAGTTCGGCAGCAGCTATAAAGCCAGAGAAAGGGAAAAAGGGAACAACGACAAACAAAGATGTCAGAGCGATTGAAGAATATGAGCATCGAGGAAAGGATACAACTAATCGCAGTATCAATGAATGGATACACGAAACGATGGAGAAAAGAAATAAGAAGGGAGCGTAAACAGATTAAGAAAGAGGAGTCAAAACCAAGAAGACAACAAAGAAGGGAAGAATTAAAGGAAAGGATAAAACGAAAGACAGAAACACTAAAGGAGTTCACGAAACAGTGGAGAGAAGTAAGAATAAGTACTCAGAAACAGATGATAGAGAATAACAATACAAGGGTGGAAATAATCATCAAGAATAATAAACTGTGGGAGGAAGAATTAATAAGAGATAACAAAAGAGAGGTAGAAGAAATACCAAATGATAAAACGCAGGAACAAGTAGTGGTATTACCTGGAATTAAAACTAGCGGAAACAAGGAAAATATTAAATAAAGGAAAAGGAGAATGTATCCAAGAAATTTAATAAAAACGAAGGAAGAGTTGGAGATGATGAACCATGGTTTATTTGATGATGATAATATCCCTATTACCAACCATGAAGAAATCGTGAGTTCCAGAAATTATAGAAGTAGATTGAGGGTAATCTCAGAGATGGTGTACCAGCAGACAGTAGCTTACCACTGGGAAAGGACCAGAGGTAAACGGGATACAACATGTGGACCAGATCAGTTTCAGCGCAGGACTGGACAGTGTATTCCAGAAAGATGGAAATGTGACATCTTACCAGACTGTGATGACGGCACAGATGAATCACCAGAATTTACTCCATTAGTGTGCCATCTAGGACAGTTCCAGGGTACAGTTACACTAAAATGTATTCCTTCAGGGTGGATATGTGATGGTGAACCAGCTTGTGGGGCTTCAGATAAGCAAATATTTGATAACTCAGATGAAGATCCTCACATATATTTTTCAGGTAATACAACATATAAACCAGAGACGTATTGGTATATCAAACAATATGATAAAGGGAACCAGATAAACTTTGTTGCCAACAAAGAAATATCAGCAAGGAAAATTGAAACAAGCCACAGAGTAACCGCAGTGAAAATGAAATACCAGGCGGAAACCAGAGATGCCACAAGTACTGGGATAATTATGAAGGCCATGATCGTCCGGAAAATAAGGGCAACTGAGATGATGGACCCTGGTTAACACAAATACCACACGCCATCAAGAAAAGTGACGGATGTCATGATAACTGACTGCGGCGAAAAACGATGGTGAAGGAGACGAAATATAAATATCATTGAAAGGAAATGATACGAATAATAAACATAGAAACAAAACTGGGTTTTATGAAGGAAGAGTATTTAAGAAAATGAACATTACAAATGAAAATATGAGCAACTGAGCGACATAAAGAAAATCGTCCATCCTCCTGGGTATAAAAGAAAATAAAATAATAAGGAAAGAAAAAGAAAAGATCAACTTATTAAAGTATAAATAACATGGTCCGGTATAGAGTACAATATATGACCATATGTTGTGGTAAAGGATAATCATAATAATACTTATGAGCTGAGAGAAATAGTTTCCGGAAGAGTTAAAGGTGTGTACAATCAAGCACCTATGAAAAAGTACTATGAAGAATGAATTTGGAATTTTATAAATACATAAAAATTCTAAAATAATTGTAAGAACATCTTACAACCAAATATTTTTGAGAAAAAACTTTTTGGCAAAATAAAAGAAAGAATTTGGAATTTTATAAATACACAAAAAATTCTAAAATAATTGTAAGTACATCTTACGACCAAATATTTTTGAGAAAAAACTTTATGGCAAATTAAAAAGAAAGAATTTTGAATTTAATATACACAAAAAATTCAAAAATAGAAGTAAGAACATCTTACAACCAAATATTTATGAGAAAAAACCTTTTGGCAAAATAAAAGAAAGAATTTTTAACAGAAAAATTCAAAAACAATTGTAAGAACATCTTACAACCAAATATTTAAGAGAAAAAACTTTATGGCGAAATAAAAGAAAGAATTTGGAATTTTAATAATACAGAAAAATTCAAAAACAATTGTAAGAACATCTTACTACCAAATATTTATGAGAAAAAACTTTATGACAAAATAAAAGAAAGAATTTGGAATTTTATAAAAAATAAAAATTCTAAAACAATTGTAAGAACATCTTACTACCAAATACTTTGAGAAAGAACTTTATGGCAATTTAAAAGAAAGGAATTTTGAATTTAATACATAAACATTCTAAAATAATTGTAAGAACATCTTACTACCAAATATTTTTGAGAAAAAACTTTATGGCGAAATAAAAGAAAGAATTTGGAATTTAGTATACAAAAAATTTAAAAATGAAGTAAGACCAACTTACTATAACTAATTTTGTGAAAAAACTTTATGGTAGTTAATTAAGAAGAATTTGAATTTAGAGAAATACCAAAAAATTCAGAAATAATTGTAAGATCACCTTACGACACACAATTTTGAAGAGAAACCATTTGGAATAATTAAAAAGGAAGAATTAGAATTTAGAATTATATATAACAAAAAATTAAAAATTAAGTAAGCACATCTTACTATAAACAATTTTGAAGGAAACCATTTTGGGAATAAATGAATTAAACAGAATTTGAATTTTGATAAAACGTCAAAACTTTGAAACAAAATAGATCAACTTATTACAATGATTTATGAGAAATGTTATGGAAATAGATGAAAAGAAGAGTTTGAATTTTGCATAAAACTAACAAAGTTCTAAAAATAAATATGTGCCATTTATAATTAAATTTAGAAGAAAATAAAATGATTAATTCAGAAAAAAGAATTAAATTTAATCCAGAATAAATGTGAATATCTAGCATTTGAAGGAGTAGAGAAGAAAAACAAAAAAGAGTGTGATATACAAGAGAAGGCAAAAATTTGGAAACAAAGAGAAGAATCTGTTATTATAATAAAATTATAAAAAATCCAAGAAAGAAAAACAATAAAATAATAATGAGAACAACCTATGACTAATTACTTATGAAACGATAATGGAAACAGTTAATCAAGAAAAAGGAATACGATATTACTCAGTTCTGAAGAAGCAAAGAAGAACAACTCATACCAAACATATGGAGAAGATGATTTTGAACAAATAATAATAATAAGACCTATATGAAATGCAAAGAGAAGAAGTACCACATGAAATATAATATAAATGAATTAATGTTAATGAATACGAAGGCGGATTAATAACTTTCTAAGAGAAAGGAAAGAACAAAATGTGTAAATAAAATGATCAAAATAACAACCTGAATATCTAATATAAAGATACAAATTTAAAAAATTAAATATAATAAAATAAGACCATTCAAATAATGAATAAGAAAATACTATATATAAAGACCATGCTAACACTGTAAGTAACCAGAAGGAAGTATAAAGAGAATTCAGATGGAGAAGAAAAAGAGTTACACTATAACCAGTAACAAGAATTATTAAGAGAAGTTTTCAACCATAATTAAAATAAATATATCAGACAAGTTAAGAGTTCAGAAAAATATATATATATATAATGAGTATAATAAGAATTAAGAAGATTTATTAAGATAGAAAATGTGAGATAAACTGAGAAACTACGAAGTGAAGAATCAAAAGATATTTTTATTAGTCGAAAATGAGACTACTTTTTATTTTATTTTATTCGATGACTGACTGAAGATAATTCCAGCAGCATTATGTTTTTTGAGCAGAGATGAATGTGCCTCTGGACTCAAATTGTAGAAGTGGTGTATGGCCAGCAGAGTTGTGTAGCCTACAGTGCCCCTCTGAACTGCCCCAGCCCACGTGATAGGGAATGTTAGGGAATTAATATCCCAAGGATGCAACACGAAGTTTATAAAGAAAGAAAATGTATAATAATAATAATAATAATAATAATAATATATCTCAGAAGACACTAACTATCCAAGAAGGATCAAAAGTAGAATAAGTAACTATATATATATAATTTATTAAACTCAAATATAAAAAGTCGATATAGAAATGGAGAGGAAAATGAAATATAAAAATAATGAAATTATCATAAGAAATTATTTCATCCATAAACATGTCTGAAATAATTACTTCTGGAGGAGAGCAATCTGTAGCGTGACAGATAAACACATAATAATGAATGGCATTGATCATTAAAATAATATAAAGAATTAATTCAGAGCAACCGTGCAGAAAAATCATGGATATTAAAAGTATAAGTTCGTATAAAAGCAATGTTACTAGTGATGAATCATCAAAACCAGTTTAATAACTCAAGGTTTAAAAATATAACCCAGGAAGGTAAGGAGTATATAAGGAAGCAACCCAGAGTATTACTAAACCCACAACGAGTATAAGGAATAAATAGAACAAGGCAAGATCCACCATAAAGGGTGATGTATTCAAAGAAGCCAGAAGAAAAGAAGACATCATTGAAGAAAGAAGAAGAAGACAGCATCCAGAAGAAGAAGGAATGCTCTTATAAAAAACACCCATATCCCCATATCCCAAAATAAATAAAAACCATAATAATAAAAGTATAACGAAGTATTCATGAACGAAACCATATGTACAATAAAATTAAGAAAAAAAGTGTATAGAGTAAGAGTTGCCAGTGGACCAAGGTGAAACAATAATATAATACCCAAAGAACAAATCTTCATTGTAACCCACAAACAAATCTCTTGATGTTAATAAGACTAAACAACCATTTAGAAATAGCATCAAGAAGTGTAAAGTGAACCAGTGCTAGTTTGTGTATTATAAAAAAATAAACCTTATGTTTCACCCTTGGCATCCACAAACTGTGTAGATAATGAAAAATACAACTTTTTGAGTGACTTATGATTTGTACAGAGTGAATATAATACAGGTAATAATATAGAGCTGTCAATCTGTTTGAAATGACATTTATGTAAATGATGAGTAAAAACAGAAGCAGACACCGGATTTAACACCCAAAGTGACAGGGTACAATTACCCAAAACCATATTAAAAACAGTTAAAAACTGATAATTCAATTTAGCATAAGAAATAGGGAATAAGAATGTAGAAAATAAGGTTTTGTGTATATAGAATAGGATATTTTAAAAATGTATTAGTAATAAGAACCTTTTAATAAGTTTAGAACCACTAACATCCTAATTGTAAAATATTTATTACTTGTATTGGTGTTAATGGTTGAACAGGATGTTAGCATGGAAAAAACATTCTTTGTAAATAATATTTCTATTTTAGTATTAAGTTTTGATTATAAAAAAATGTCTAACTAGTTGAAGACAACCATTATTTAAAATTATTTCTATCTGTTTATAGTATTGAAACAGATACTAATTGTTGTTATGTTTAATAGAAAAAATGTTTAATTTATATTACAATGTTAAAAAGTCAGAGAGGGTATAACTAAATATATATTGTTTATATAAAAATTTGTATGACAAAATTGTTAAGAATCTAGGCAAAATGATGAAAACTAAACATCATTAAAACTGAGAAACTAAGTACTTAAATACATTTAAACTGAAGGGATTTAGATAACATAAACCAGAAATGAATCCATATAATTAGAAATATAACTTAGAAAGATTTTGTAAAATTATAGCCAGGATTATAAATAAAAATGGAAATGACAGAACTCAAAAATTTGGAGAGGGGAGTCATATATTCCAACATAATATTTTAAAACTTAACCAATTCAAATAATTGCAAGAAACTAAGGGAATATAAACCTTTTATTACAATATGAGATTAATAATCATAAATATAACTTAAAAATGGCAGAATTTGCTTAATGACAGGAAGCTGATTTTGAAAATTTACAAGATACAAAATGAAGGTAAAATTACCAATTTTAGATAAAAAAAACATAATAAAACGGCATTATTCGATATCAAAATACGCCGAATGAACTGAAGGATAAAATTAAGTAACAACTAGCTAATAAATTTGAATAATAACCAAAGTTTAAGCAGTTATATAATGTAACTTTAATACATGCACAGGATGCAAAGTAAAATTCGAACAATGTAAGGAATAATATTGCATTGGCTAAGATTTTAGTCGAAAGTGAAGGAAGTAGAGAGTTGATTATTGAGTGTTGTACGGGACACTTGACACAAGCAATTAAAACGATTTAACCTAATTTCTAGTACCGTAATGGCGAGTCATTGTATGATACGAATTTGAAAATCGCGAGTGGCGACAAAAAAACATTTCACAACATCGACACAGTGACATTAACACTTACAAAAGACTAACTAACATTGTATAGCACGAAACGACAGTTAAATAACATTTTAAACACCATAAAACAGTATATAACATAACCATCAAATGTGCTTGATCGACAAAAGTGAACCAGACTTATAAATACACCACTTTTCAAAATACAACACAGAAACTTAACCAGAGACACTACACCAAGATCAGAAGGAAGATTTGCAGACACCAGGACGTGAATTCGGCAAGAAAATATCTTTATTGGAACGCCAAATCTACGAAGGGACGATTGACAACTTCGACGGCGGCCGTTACTTTTCGTCACCGCTCAACTGAACAGTGCCTCCTAGTTTGTCAGCGACACGGTTCGCAATCAATTTATTTATTTTAATCTTTTCAATTGAATATATGTACTTTAGTATTAAGAATTATTCTTGTAACGTTATACTTTTTTAATCTTTGCCCGATTTCTCTGACTTTTCCAATGAATAGCTGTTAAAAGAACCTTATTGTATTTTATATAAAAACTTGTAACATTCGATACCCTGAGAGTCGATTTTAAAATCGACAAGAGTCTTTATAACCAATTGTCCAATAAATAATTTATACTTTTCATCTTAAAACAGTTCTTTCTTTTCTAAACATAGCAATTTAAACATATTATAGTTAAAAACAACATCTACTACGAGAATTTCACCACAAGAAGGAAGATAACCTCCAAAACTGAAAGTAAACAAGGATCGATTGTATTTGGAGACAATCTTATAAGTGGTTGGAGTTTCTTAAAAAATACAGAAAAGGGAACGTGATATTGATGTGTACCAGATCTTTGTGGACTTCAGGCAAGCGTATGACTCTATTAATAGAGACAAACTCTACACCATAATGCATGAATTTGGAATACCAGGCAAGCTGGTAAGATTAACCCAAGTTACTATGCAGCAGACTGAAGCCCAAGTAAAGGTGGATAGCCAGCTAACTGAACCCATAAATATTACACGGGGACTAAAGCAGGGAGATGGGTTGGCCCCAACACTATTCAATATTGCATTGGAATATGTAATTAGAGGCTTATCAATAAATAGCTCCAATCTGTTAACAAATAAAACTGTACAGATAGCCGCATATGCAGATGACATTAACATCATGTCAAGACGGATCACGGCAGCTAAAGAAATATTTATAGAGCTTAAAAACAAAGCCAAGGAAGTTGGGCTAGCCATAAATATGGATAAAACAAAAATGCTTATCCAAACAAGAAGGGACCAGGTTCATAACAACATCGAGATAGAGGAGGACACAATTGAGGTGATGGACAATTTCACGTATCTCGGAGTGAATCTAGCAAAGACTGGATCAGAGGAGCCGGAGATCCAAAGACGGACCACCATGGCTAACAAGGCGTACTTCGCATTGCTGCCATCATTTAGGTCTGGGGATGTGCACAGGGAAACAAAAATGAAAATATATAGGACTGTCATCAGACCGGTGCTATGCTACGGGTGTGAGGCATGGGCAATCACACAGAAAACAGTCGACATAGTAGACACCTTTGAAAGGAAAATCCTCAGACGCATTATAGGCCCAATACAAGAAAATGGCTCATGGAGACTGAGATACAACAACGAACTGTATCAAATATATAAAGAGATACCAGTCTCAAAATTTATAAGAATTCAAAGATTGCGTTGGGCCGGACATGTTATGAGAATGGAGGGTGGCAGGAACCCTAAGAGGGCTTTGCTGGGTACATGGGAGGGAACGAGACCTAGAGGTAGACCGAGGAAGAGGTGGGAAGATGGCGTTGCAGAGGACGCGAGAGACATGGGGATAAGAAACTGGAGGAGGGTTGCAGGTGGATAGAGTGGATTGGAGGCGGAGATTGGTGGAGGCCAGGGCCCGACTTGGGCTGTAGCGCCATAGGAGAGAGAGAGAGAGAGAGAGAGAGAGAGAGAGAGAGAGAGAGAGAGAGAGAGAGAGAGAGAGAGAGAGAGAGAGAGAGAGAGAGAGATTGTATTTGGAGACAATCTTATAAGTGGTTGGAGTTTCTTAAAAAATACAGAAAAGTTAATAAAATTTTCTAGACAAGTGAGACACGTTTCGAAACTTCACGAAACACAATTAATTAATTGTTTTTAATTAATTAATCAAAAAAAAAATTTTAATTATAAATTAAAAAAAAAAACAATCAATTTTTATTTCTTTCACAAAGAACACATATTTAATATATATTTTTGTAACACTACACCAATACAACTTTAACACTATAACCACGTTTAGTTACAATTTGGACAGCTCAACAGTGGGGATTAAATTAAAATAAAAAGAAGTAAGAACAGAACGAGATTAAGAGAGTTTGTAAACACACACCTCTTTAATTTAGTTACAAATTGGCGCACAACTGAGGGGCTTTAATTAGCGATTGAAAGGCCACTACAATCTACCCAATCACTAATTGGAGTTCGGCAGCAGCTATAAAGCCAGAGAAAGGGAAAAAGGGAACAACGACAAACAAAGATGTCAGAGCGATTGAAGAATATGAGCATCGAGGAAAGGATACAACTAATCGCAGTATCAATGAATGGATACACGAAACGATGGAGAAAAGAAATAAGAAGGGAGCGTAAACAGATTAAGAAAGAGGAGTCAAAACCAAGAAGACAACAAAGAAGGGAAGAATTAAAGGAAAGGATAAAACGAAAGACAGAAACACTAAAGGAGTTCACGAAACAGTGGAGAGAAGTAAGAATAAGTACTCAGAAACAGATGATAGAGAATAACAATACAAGGGTGGAAATAATCATCAAGAATAATAAACTGTGGGAGGAAGAATTAATAAGAGATAACAAAAGAGAGGTAGAAGAAATACCAAATGATAAAACGCAGGAACAAGTAGTGGTATTACCTGGAATTAAAACTAGCGGAAACAAGGAAAATATTAAATAAAGGAAAAGGAGAATGTATCCAAGAAATTTAATAAAAACGAAGGAAGAGTTGGAGATGATGAACCATGGTTTATTTGATGATGATAATATCCCTATTACCAACCATGAAGAAATCGTGAGTTCCAGAAATTATAGAAGTAGATTGAGGGTAATCTCAGAGATGGTGTACCAGCAGACAGTAGCTTACCACTGGGAAAGGACCAGAGGTAAACGGGATACAACATGTGGACCAGATCAGTTTCAGCGCAGGACTGGACAGTGTATTCCAGAAAGATGGAAATGTGACATCTTACCAGACTGTGATGACGGCACAGATGAATCACCAGAATGTACTCCATTAGTGTGCCATCTAGGACAGTTCCAGGGTACAGTTACACTAAAATGTATTCCTTCAGGGTGGATATGTGATGGTGAACCAGCTTGTGGGGCTTCAGATAAGCAAATATTTGATAACTCAGATGAAGATCCTCACATATATTTTTCAGGTAATACAACATATAAACCAGAGACGTATTGGTATATCAAACAATATGATAAAGGGAACCAGATAAACTTTGTTGCCAACAAAGAAATATCAGCAAGGAAAATTGAAACAAGCCACAGAGTAACCGCAGTGAAAATGAAATACCAGGCGGAAACCAGAGATGCCACAAGTACTGGGATAATTATGAAGGCCATGATCGTCCGGAAAATAAGGGCAACTGAGATGATGGACCCTGGTTAACACAAATACCACACGCCATCAAGAAAAGGGACGGATGTCATGATAACTGACTACGGCGAAAAACGATGGTGAAGGAGACGAAATATAAATATCATTGAAAGGAAATGATACGAATAATAAACATAGAAACAAAACTGGGTTTTATGAAGGAAGAGTATTTAAGAAAATGAACATTACAAATGAAAATATGAGCAACTGAGCGACATAAAGAAAATCGTCCATCCTCCTGGGTATAAAAGAAAATAAAATAATAAGGAAAGAAAAAGAAAAGATCAACTTATTAAAGTATAAATAACATGGTCCGGTATAGAGTACAATATATGACCATATGTTGTGGTAAAGGATAATCATAATAATACTTATGAACTGAGAGAAATAGTTTCCGGAAGAGTTAAAGGTGTGTACAATCAAGCACCTATGAAAAAGTACTATGAAGAATGAATTTGGAATTTTATAAATACATAAAAATTCTAAAATAATTGTAAGAACATCTTACAACCAAATATTTTTGAGAAAAAACTTTTTGGCAAAATAAAAGAAAGAATTTGGAATTTTATAAATACACAAAAAATTCTAAAATAATTGTAAGTACATCTTACGACCAAATATTTTTGAGAAAAAACTTTATGGCAAATTAAAAAGAAAGAATTTTGAATTTAATATACACAAAAAATTCAAAAATAGAAGTAAGAACATCTTACAACCAAATATTTATGAGAAAAAACCTTTTGGCAAAATAAAAGAAAGAATTTTTAACAGAAAAATTCAAAAACAATTGTAAGAACATCTTACAACCAAATATTTAAGAGAAAAAACTTTATGGCGAAATAAAAGAAAGAATTTGGAATTTTAATAATACAGAAAAATTCAAAAACAATTGTAAGAACATCTTACTACCAAATATTTATGAGAAAAAACTTTATGACAAAATAAAAGAAAGAATTTGGAATTTTATAAAAAATAAAAATTCTAAAACAATTGTAAGAACATCTTACTACCAAATACTTTGAGAAAGAACTTTATGGCAATTTAAAAGAAAGGAATTTTGAATTTAATACATAAACATTCTAAAATAATTGTAAGAACATCTTACTACCAAATATTTTTGAGAAAAAACTTTATGGCGAAATAAAAGAAAGATTTTGGAATTTAATATACAAAAAATTTAAAAATGAAGTAAGACCAACTTACTATAACTAATTTTGTGAAAAAACTTTATGGTAGTTAATTAAGAAGAATTTGAATTTAGAGAAATACCAAAAAATTCAGAAATAATTGTAAGATCACCTTACGACACACAATTTTGAAGAGAAACCATTTGGAATAATTAAAAAGGAAGAATTAGAATTTAGAATTATATATAACAAAAAATTAAAAATTAAGTAAGCACATCTTACTATAAACAATTTTGAAGGAAACCATTTTGGGAATAAATGAATTAAACAGAATTTGAATTTTGATAAAACGTCAAAACTTTGAAACAAAATAGATCAACTTATTACAATGATTTATGAGAAATGTTATGGAAATAGATGAAAAGAAGAGTTTGAATTTTGCATAAAACTAACAAAGTTCTAAAAATAAATATGTGCCATTTATAATTAAATTTAGAAGAAAATAAAATGATTAATTCAGAAAAAAGAATTAAATTTAATCCAGAATAAATGTGAATATCTAGCATTTGAAGGAGTAGAGAAGAAAAACAAAAAAGAGTGTGATATACAAGAGAAGGCAAAAATTTGGAAACAAAGAGAAGAATCTGTTATTATAATAAAATTATAAAAAATCCAAGAAAGAAAAACAATAAAATAATAATGAGAACAACCTATGACTAATTACTTATGAAACGATAATGGAAACAGTTAATCAAGAAAAAGGAATACGATATTACTCAGTTCTGAAGAAGCAAAGAAGAACAACTCATACCAAACATATGGAGAAGATGATTTTGAACAAATAATAATAATAAGACCTATATGAAATGCAAAGAGAAGAAGTACCACATGAAATATAATATAAATGAATTAATGTTAATGAATACGAAGGCGGATTAATAACTTTCTAAGAGAAAGGAAAGAACAAAATGTGTAAATAAAATGATCAAAATAACAACCTGAATATCTAATATAAAGATACAAATTTAAAAAATTAAATATAATAAAATAAGACCATTCAAATAATGAATAAGAAAATACTATATATAAAGACCATGCTAACACTGTAAGTAACCAGAAGGAAGTATAAAGAGAATTCAGATGGAGAAGAAAAAGAGTTACACTATAACCAGTAACAAGAATTATTAAGAGAAGTTTTCAACCATAATTAAAATAAATATATCAGACAAGTTAAGAGTTCAGAAAAATATATATATATAATGAGTATAATAAGAATTAAGAAGATTTATTAAGATAGAAAATGTGAGATAAACTGAGAAACTACGAAGTGAAGAATCAAAAGATATTTTTATTAGTCGAAAATGAGACTACTTTTTATTTTATTTTATTCGATGACTGACTGAAGATAATTCCAGCAGCATTATGTTTTTTGAGCAGAGATGAATGTGCCTCTGGACTCAAATTGTAGAAGTGGTGTATGGCCAGCAGAGTTGTGTAGCCTACAGTGCCCCTCTGAACTGCCCCAGCCCACGTGATAGGGAATGTTAGGGAATTAATATCCCAAGGATGCAACACGAAGTTTATAAAGAAAGAAAATGTATAATAATAATAATAATAATAATAATATATCTCAGAAGACACTAACTATCCAAGAAGGATCAAAAGTAGAATAAGTAACTATATATATAAAATTTATTAAACTCAAATATAAAAAGTCGATATAGAAATGGAGAGGAAAATGAAATATAAAAATAATGAAATTATCATAAGAAATTATTTCATCCATAAACATGTCTGAAATAATTACTTCTGGAGGAGAGCAATCTGTAGCGTGACAGATAAACACATAATAATGAATGGCATTGATCATTAAAATAATATAAAGAATTAATTCAGAGCAACCGTGCAGAAAAATCATGGATATTAAAAGTATAAGTTCGTATAAAAGCAATGTTACTAGTGATGAATCATCAAAACCAGTTTAATAACTCAAGGTTTAAAAATATAACCCAGGAAGGTAAGGAGTATATAAGGAAGCAACCCAGAGTATTACTAAACCCACAACGAGTATAAGGAATAAATAGAACAAGGCAAGATCCACCATAAAGGGTGATGTATTCAAAGAAGCCAGAAGAAAAGAAGACATCATTGAAGAAAGAAGAAGAAGACAGCATCCAGAAGAAGAAGGAATGCTCTTATAAAAAACACCCATATCCCCATATCCCAAAATAAATAAAAACCATAATAATAAAAGTATAACGAAGTATTCATGAACGAAACCATATGTACAATAAAATTAAGAAAAAAAGTGTATAGAGTAAGAGTTGCCAGTGGACCAAGGTGAAACAATAATATAATACCCAAAGAACAAATCTTCATTGTAACCCACAAACAAATCTCTTGATGTTAATAAGACTAAACAACCATTTAGAAATAGCATCAAGAAGTGTAAAGTGAACCAGTGCTAGTTTGTGTATTATAAAAAAATAAACCTTATGTTTCACCCTTGGCATCCACAAACTGTGTAGATAATGAAAAATACAACTTTTTGAGTGACTTATGATTTGTACAGAGTGAATATAATACAGGTAATAATATAGAGCTGTCAATCTGTTTGAAATGACATTTATGTAAATGATGAGTAAAAACAGAAGCAGACACCGGATTTAACACCCAAAGTGACAGGGTACAATTACCCAAAACCATATTAAAAACAGTTAAAAACTGATAATTCAATTTAGCATAAGAAATAGTGAATAAGAATGTAGAAAATAAGGTTTTGTGTATATAGAATAGGATATTTTAAAAATGTATTAGTAATAAGAACCTTTTAATAAGTTTAGAACCACTAACATCCTAATTGTAAAATATTTATTACTTGTATTGGTGTTAATGGTTGAACAGGATGTTAGCATGGAAAAAACATTCTTTGTAAATAATATTTCTATTTTAGTATTAAGTTTTGATTATAAAAAAATGTCTAACTAGTTGAAGACAACCATTATTTAAAATTATTTCTATCTGTTTATAGTATTGAAACAGATACTAATTGTTGTTATGTTTAATAGAAAAAATGTTTAATTTATATTACAATGTTAAAAAGTCAGAGAGGGTATAACTAAATATATATTGTTTATATAAAAATTTGTATGACAAAATTGTTAAGAATCTAGGCAAAATGATGAAAACTAAACATCATTAAAACTGAGAAACTAAGTACTTAAATACATTTAAACTGAAGGGATTTAGATAACATAAACCAGAAATGAAGCCATATAATTAGAAATATAACTTAGAAAGATTTTGTAAAATTATAGCCAGGATTATAAATAAAAATGGAAATGACAGAACTCAAAAATTTGGAGAGGGGAGTCATATATTCCAACATAATATTTTAAAACTTAACCAATTCAAATAATTGCAAGAAACTAAGGGAATATAAACCTTTTATTACAATATGAGATTAATAATCATAAATATAACTTAAAAATGGCAGAATTTGCTTAATGACAGGAAGCTGATTTTGAAAATTTACAAGATACAAAATGAAGGTAAAATTACCAATTTTAGATAAAAAAAACATAATAAAACGGCATTATTCGATATCAAAATACGCCGAATGAACTGAAGGATAAAATTAAGTAACAACTAGCTAATAAATTTGAATAATAACCAAAGTTTAAGCAGTTATATAATGTAACTTTAATACATGCACAGGATGCAAAGTAAAATTCGAACAATGTAAGGAATAATATTGCATTGGCTAAGATTTTAGTCGAAAGTGAAGGAAGTAGAGAGTTGATTATTGAGTGTTGTACGGGACACTTGACACAAGCAATTAAAACGATTTAACCTAATTTCTAGTACCGTAATGGCGAGTCATTGTATGATACGAATTTGAAAATCGCGAGTGGCGACAAAAAAACATTTCACAACATCGACACAGTGACATTAACACTTACAAAAGACTAACTAACATTGTATAGCACGAAACGACAGTTAAATAACATTTTAAACACCATAAAACAGTATATAACATAACCATCAAATGTGCTTGATCGACAAAAGTGAACCAGACTTATAAATACACCACTTTTCAAAATACAACACAGAAACTTAACCAGAGACACTACACCAAGATCAGAAGGAAGATTTGCAGACACCAGGACGTGAATTCGGCAAGAAAATATCTTTATTGGAACGCCAAATCTACGAAGGGACGATTGACAACTTCGACGGCGGCCGTTACTTTTCGTCACCGCTCAACTGAACAGTGCCTCCTAGTTTGTCAGCGACACGGTTCGCAATCAATTTATTTATTTTAATCTTTTCAATTGAATATATGTACTTTAGTATTAAGAATTATTCTTGTAACGTTATACTTTTTTAATCTTTGCCCGATTTCTCTGACTTTTCCAATGAATAGCTGTTAAAAGAACCTTATTGTATTTTATATAAAAACTTGTAACATTCGATACCCTGAGAGTCGATTTTAAAATCGACAAGAGTCTTTATAACCAATTGTCCAATAAATAATTTATACTTTTCATCTTAAAACAGTTCTTTCTTTTCTAAACATAGCAATTTAAACATATTATAGTTAAAAACAACATCTACTACGAGAATTTCACCACAAGAAGGAAGATAACCTCCAAAACTGAAAGTAAACAAGGATCGATTGTATTTGGAGACAATCTTATAAGTGGTTGGAGTTTCTTAAAAAATACAGAAAAGGGAACGTGATATTGATGTGTACCAGATCTTTGTGGACTTCAGGCAAGCGTATGACTCTATTAATAGAGACAAACTCTACACCATAATGCATGAATTTGGAATACCAGGCAAGCTGGTAAGATTAACCCAAGTTACTATGCAGCAGACTGAAGCCCAAGTAAAGGTGGATAGCCAGCTAACTGAACCCATAAATATTACACGGGGACTAAAGCAGGGAGATGGGTTGGCCCCAACACTATTCAATATTGCATTGGAATATGTAATTAGAGGCTTATCAATAAATAGCTCCAATCTGTTAACAAATAAAACTGTACAGATAGCCGCATATGCAGATGACATTAACATCATGTCAAGACGGATCACGGCAGCTAAAGAAATATTTATAGAGCTTAAAAACAAAGCCAAGGAAGTTGGGCTAGCCATAAATATGGATAAAACAAAAATGCTTATCCAAACAAGAAGGGACCAGGTTCATAACAACATCGAGATAGAGGAGGACACAATTGAGGTGATGGACAATTTCACGTATCTCGGAGTGAATCTAGCAAAGACTGGATCAGAGGAGCCGGAGATCCAAAGACGGACCACCATGGCTAACAAGGCGTACTTCGCATTGCTGCCATCATTTAGGTCTGGGGATGTGCACAGGGAAACAAAAATGAAAATATATAGGACTGTCATCAGACCGGTGCTATGCTACGGGTGTGAGGCATGGGCAATCACACAGAAAACAGTCGACATAGTAGACACCTTTGAAAGGAAAATCCTCAGACGCATTATAGGCCCAATACAAGAAAATGGCTCATGGAGACTGAGATACAACAACGAACTGTATCAAATATATAAAGAGATACCAGTCTCAAAATTTATAAGAATTCAAAGATTGCGTTGGGCCGGACATGTTATGAGAATGGAGGGTGGCAGGAACCCTAAGAGGGCTTTGCTGGGTACATGGGAGGGAACGAGACCTAGAGGTAGACCGAGGAAGAGGTGGGAAGATGGCGTTGCAGAGGACGCGAGAGACATGGGGATAAGAAACTGGAGG